>JAVUPR010000341.1:0-188860 GCA_036785695.1 Gentiana straminea
TATTTATCGTTACGGTCGATATCACATCGGTACTTCAAAGAGAATTACAAACGTTTTTTTTCGTACTTTTTTTCGTACCCATAGAGTACTTAAGCTTGTGTGATTTTTGATTCCTTGTACAAGGCCATTCGGCCTCCGTTTTGCTTGCCGTTTGCGCCGGCGTGCCTTATTTATCGTTACGGTCGATATCACATCGGTACTTCAAAGAGAATTACAAACGTTTTTTTTCGTACTTTTTTTCGTACCCATAGAGTACTTAGCTTGTGTGATTTTTGATTCCTTGTACAAGGCCATTCGGCCTCCGTTTTGCTTGCCGTTTGCGCCGGCGTGCCTTATTTATCGTTACGGTCGATATCACATCGGTACTTCAAAGAGAATTACAAACGTTTTTTTTCGTACTTTTTTTCGTACCCATAGAGTACTTAGCTTGTGTGATTTTTGATTCCTTGTACAAGGCCATTCGGCCTCCGTTTTGCTTGCCGTTTGCGCCGGCGTGCCTTGTTATGGATTACCGGTCGATATCACGTCGGTACTTCAAAGAGAATTACAAACATTTTTTTTTTCATACTTTTTTTCGTACCCGCCGAGTACTTATTTGTAACTGATTTTTGATTCCTTGTACAAGGACATTACGGCCTCCGTTTTGCTTGCCGTTTGCGCCGGCGTGCCTTATTTATCGTTAAAGGTCGATAACACATCGGTACTTCAAAGAAGAGAATTACAAACGTTTTTTTGTCGTACTTTTTTCGTACCGTAGCCAGTTGTTAACGCGTGTGATTTTTGATTCCTTTGTACAAAGGCCATTCGACCTCACCGTTTTGCTGCACGTTTGCGCCGGCGTACCTTATTTATTTATTACTGAAGTCGATACCACGTCGATGCTTTAAAGAGATATTACAAACCCTTTTTTTCGTACTTTTTTCGTACCCGTAGTCTTAGCGTGACGATTTTGATTGTACAAAGGCCATTACGCCCTCTGTTTTTGCTTGCCGTTTGCGCCGGCGTGCCTTATTTATCGTTACGGTCGATATCACATCGGTACTTCAAAGAGAATTACAAACGTTTTTTTTTCATTCTTTTTTTCGTACCCGCTAAGTACTTAAGCTTGTGTGATTTTTGATTCCTTGTACAAGGCCATTCGGCCTCCGTTTTGCTTGCCGTTTGCGCCGGCGTGCCTTGTTATCGTTACGGTCGATATCACATCGGTACTTCAAAGAGAATTACAAACGTTTTTTTTCGTACTTTTTTTCGTACCCGTAGAGTACTTAGCGTGACGATTTTTGATTCTTGTACAAGGCCATTCGGCCTCCGTTTTGCTTGCCGTTTGCGCCGGCGTGCCTTATTTATCGTTACGGTCGATATCACATCGGTACTTCAAAAGAGAATTACAAACGTTTTTTTTCGTACTTTTTTTCGTACCCGTAAGTACTTAGCGTGTGATTTTTGATTCTTGTACAAGGCCATTCGGCCTCCCGTTTTGCTGCCGTTTGCGCCGGCGTGCCTTATTTATCGTTCGGTCGATATCACGTATCGGTACTTCAAAGAGAATTACAAACGTTTTTTTTTTTTCGTACTTTTTTCGTACCCGTAGAGTACTTAAGCGTGTGATTTTGATTCCTTATGTACAAGGCCATTCGGCCTCCGTTTTTGCTTGCCGTTTGCGCCGGCGTGCCTTATTTATCGTTACGAGTCGATATCACATCGGTACTTCAAAGAGAATTACAAACGTTTTCGTACTTTTTTTCGTACCCATAGAGTACTTAAGCGCTGTGTGATTTTGATTCCTTGTACAAGGCCATTCGGCCTCCGATTTTGCTTGCCGTTTGCGCCGGCGTGCCTTATTTATCGTTCGGTCGATATCACATCGGTACTTCAAAGAGAATTACAAACGTTTTTTTTTTCGTACTTTTTTTCGTACCCATAGAGTACTTAAGCTTGTGTGATTTTTGATTCCTTGTACAAGGCCATTCGGCCTCCGTTTTGCTTGCCGTTTGCGCCGGCGTGCCTTATTTATCGTTCGGTCGATATCACATCGGTGCTTCAAAGAGAATTACAAACGTTTTTTTTTCGCTTTTTTTCGTACCCATAGGGTACTTAGCTTGTGTGATTTTTGATTCCTTGTACAAGGCCATTACGGCCTCCGTTTTGCTTGCCGTTTGCGCCGGCGTGCCTTATTTATCGTTACGGTCGATATCACATCGGTACTTCAAAGAGAATTACAAACGTTTTTTTTTCGTACTTTTTTTCGTACCCTTAAGTACTTAGCGTGTGATTTTTGATTCCTTGTACAAGGCCATTCGGCCTCCCGTTTTGCTGCCGTTTGCGCCGGCGTGCCTTATTTATCGTTACGGTCGATATCACATCGGTACTTCAAAGAGAATTACAAACGTTTTTCGTACTTTTTTTCGTACCCATAGAGTACTTAAGCGTTGTGTGATTTTTGATTCCTTGTACAAGGCCATTCGGCCTCCGTTTTGCTTGCCGTTTGCGCCGGCGTGCCTTATTTATCGTTACGAGTCGATATCACATCGGTACTTCAAAGAGAATTACAAACGTTTTTTTTTTCGTACTTTTTTTCGTACCCGTAGAGTACTTAGCGTGTGATTTTTGATTCCTTGTACAAGGCCATTACGGCCTCCGTTTTGCTTGCCGTTTGCGCCGGCGTGCCTTATTTATCGTTAAGTCGATATCACGTCGGTACTTCAAAGAGAATTACAAACGTTTTTTTTCGTACTTTTTTCGTACCCATAGAGTACTTAGCTTGTGTGATTTTTGATTTCTTGTACAAGGCCATTCGGCCTCCCGTTTTGCTTGCCGTTTGCGCCGGCGTGCCTTATTTATCGTTACGGTCGATATCACATCGGTACTTCAAAGAGAATTACAAACGTTTTTTTCGTACTTTTTTTCGTACCCTATAGAGTACTTATTTGTGTGATTTTTGATTCACTTGTACAAGGCCATTCAGCCTCCGTTTTGCTTGCCGTTTGCGCCGGCGTGCCTTATTTATCGTTACATTCGATATCACATCGGTACTTCAAAGAGAATTACAAACGTTTTTTTTTCGTACTTTTTTTCGTACCCATAGAGTACTTAGCTTGTGTGATTTTTGATTTCTTGTACAAGGCCATTACGGCCTCCGTTTTGCTTGCCGTTTGCGCCGGCGTGCCTTATTTATCGTTAAGTCGATATCACATCGGTACTTCAAAGAGAATTACAAACGTTTTTTTTTTTCGTACTTTTTCGTACCCGTAGAGTACTTAAGCGTGTGATTTTTGATTCTTGTACAAGGCCATTCGGCCTCCGTTTTGCTTGCCGTTTGCGCCGGCGTGCCTTATTTATCGTTCGGTCGATATCACATCGGTACTTCAAAGAAAATTACAAACGTCTTTTTTTTTTTTCGTACTTTTTTTCGTACCCATAGAGTACTTAACTGTGTGATTTTTGATTCTTGTACAGAGGCCATTACGGCCTCCGTTTTGCTTGCCGTTTGCGCCGGCGTGCCTTAATTATCGTTTTGGTCGATATCACATCGGTACTTCAAAAGAGAATTACAAACGTTTTTTTCGTACTTTTTTTCCGTACACCTTAGAGAGTACTTTTTTGTGTGATTTTTGATTCCACGATTCGCTTGTACAAGGCCATTACGGCCTCCGTTTTTGCTGCCGTTTGTTTACCGGCGTGCCTTATTTATCGTTACGAGTCGATATCACATCGGTACTTCAAAAGAGAATTACAAACGTTTTTTTTCGTACTTTTGTACCCATAAGTACTTAGCGTGACGATTTTGATTCCTTGTACAAATGCCATTCGAGCCTCCCGTTTTGCTTGCCGTTTGCGCCGGCGTACCTTATTTATCGTTACGAGGTCGATATCACGTCGGTACTTCAATGAGAATTACAAACGGTTTTTTTCGACTTTTTTTTCGTACCCTTAGAGTACTTAGCTGTGTGATTTTTGATTCCTTGTACAAGGCCATTACGGCCTCCGTTTTGCTTGCCGTTTGCGCCGGCGTGCCTTATTTATCGTTACCGAGTCGATATCACATCGATTCTTCAAAGAGAATTACAAAACGTTTTTTCGTACCCATAGAGTACTTAGCGTGTGATTTTTGATTCCTTGTACAAGGCCATTACGGCCTCCGTTTTTGCTGCCGTTTGCGCCCGGCGTGCCTTATTTATCGTTACGGTCGATATCACATCGGTACTTCAAAGAAATTACAAACGTTTTTTTCGTACTTTTTTTCGTACCCATGAGTACTTAGCATTACATGTGTGATTTTTGATTCCTTGTACAAGGCCATTCGGCCTCCGTTTTGCTTGCCGTTTGCGCCGGCATGCCTTATTTATCGTTCGACACGATATCACATCGGTACTTCAAAGAGAATTACAAAACGTTGTTTATCGTACTCTTTTCGTACCAGCTAGACTACTTAACGGCATTGTGATTTTTGATTCCTTGTACAAGGCCATTACGGCCTCCCGTTTTGCTTGCCGGTTGTGCCGGCGTGCCTTATTTATCATTACGGCGGTCGATAACACATCGATACTTCGGAAGAGAATTACAAAACGTTTTTTTCATTACTTTTTTTCGTACACGTTGAGTACTTAAGCTTGTAGCGATTTTGATTTCTTGTACATGGCCATTACGACCTCGCGTTTTGCTTTCCGTTTGCGCCGGCGTGCCTTATTTATCGTTAATGGTCGATATCACGTCGATAATTCAAGGGGAATTGCAAACTTGTTTTTTTCGTACTTTTTACGTACGCAGAGTACGTAAGCTTGTGCGATTTTTGATTTCTTGTACAAGGCCATTCGGAGCCTCCGTTTTACTTGCCGTTTGCGCCGGCATGCCTTATTTATCGTTACTGGTCGATATCACGTCGATGCTTCAAAAGAAAATTACAAACGTTGTTTTTATCGTACTCTTTTTCGTACACGTAGACAACTTAACGGCGTGACGATTTTGATTCACTTGTCCTAGGCCATGTGCGGCCTCCGTTTTGATTGCCGTTTGCGCCCGGCATGCCTTATTTATCGTTACACAATTCGATATCACGTCGATTCTTACAAATAGAATTACAAAGCGTTTTTTTCATACTTTTTTCGTACTCGCGAGTACTTGTGTGATTTTTGATTCACTTTGTACAGAGGCCATTCGGACTCCCGTTTGCTTGCCGTTTGCGTCGGCGTGCCTTATTTATCAGTTGCAGTCGATATCACATTGATGCTTTAAAGAGAATTACAAAGCGTTATTTAACATACTTTTTCCGTACCGCTACAGTACTTAAGCGTAGCGATTTTTGATTCGCATGTACAAGGCCATTACGACCTCCGTTTTTCTTGCCGTTTGCGCCGGCATGCCTTATTTACTCGTTCGAGTCGATATCACGTCGATACTTCAAGAGAAATACCAGCGTTTTTTTTCGTACTTTTTTTAGTACCAGTGGGAAGTACTTAGCTTGTGTGATTTTTTGATTTCTTGTACAAGACCATTACGGCCTCCCGTTTTGCTTGCCGTTTTGCGTCGGCGTGCACTTAGTTATCGTTCGAGTCGATGTCCCATCGATACTTCAAGAGAGTACGAGCGTTTTTTTTTTCGTACTCTTTTTCGTACCCGTAGCCGTGCCTTAGCGTAGCGATTTTTCATTCTTTGTACGAGGCCATTACGGCCTCCGTTTTGCTTGCCGTTTGCGCCCGGCGTGCCTTATTTATCGCATTACGAGTCGATATCACGTCGGTACTTCAAAGAGAAGTACAAACGTTTTTTTCATACTTTTTTTTTTTTTCGTACCCGCTAGAGTACTTAAGCATGACGATTTTTAATTTTTTATACAAGGCCATTACAGCACTCCGTTTTCCCTTGCCGTTTGCGCCGAGCGTGCCTTATTTTATCGTTACGGGCGATATCCGTTACATCGATACTTCAAAAAGGAGTACAAACGTTTTTTTTAGATACTTTTTCGTACTCACGTAAAAAGTATATTTAGCGGTCGCGATTTTTGATTACTTTATACAAGGCCATTTTGACCTCCACATTTTTGCTTGCCGTTTGCGCCGGCGTACCATATTTATCATTAAGTAGAAACCACGTCGATGCTTCAAAGAAAATTACAAAGCATTTTTTTTCGTGCTTTTTTTTTGTACCCGTTGAGTACTTAACGGTGCTTGATTTTGATTTCTTGTACAAGGCCATTCGGCCTCCCGTTTCAACACCGTTTGCGCTTGGCGTGCACTTATTAATCGTTAAAGTCGATATCACATCGGTACTTCAAAGAGAACAAACGTTTTTTTTTCGTACTTTTCGTGCCAGCTAGAGTACTTAGCGTGATTTTGGATTCACTTGTACAAGGCCATTATGGCCTCAGTTTTGCTTGCCGTTTGCGCCGGCGTGCCTTGACTATCGTTAAGGTCGATATCACATAGAGTACTTCAAGAAAGTACAAACATTTTTCGTACTTTTTGTTACCCGCAAGTACTTAAGCGTGTGATTTTTGATTCCGCAGCCTGGGAGCCATTAGAGCCATTACGCCTCACAATCTTTCGTTTGCTTCGGCGTGCCTTATTTATCGTTAAGTCGATATCACATCGGTACTTCAAAGAGAATTACAAACGTTTTTTTTTTTTTTCGTACTTTTTTTCGTACCCATAGAGTACTTAATTGTGTGATTTTTGATTCCTTGTACAAGGCCATTCGGCCTCCGTTTTGCTTGCCGTTTGCGCCGGCGTGCCTTATTTATCGTTACGGTCGATATCACATCGGTACTTCAAAGAGAATTACAAACGTTTTTTTTTCGTACTTTTTTTCGTACCCATAGAGTACTTAGCTTGTGTGATTTTTGATTCCTTGTACAAGGCCATTACGGCCTCCGTTTTGCTTGCCGTTTGCGCCGGCGTGCCTTATTTATCGTTACGGTCGATATCACATCGGTACTTCAAAGAGAATTACAAACGTTTTTTTTCGTACTTTTTTTCGTACCCATAGAGTACTTAGCTTGTGTGATTTTTGATTCCTTGTACAAGGCCATTCGGCCTCCGTTTTGCTTGCCGTTTGCGCCGGCGTGCCTTATTTATCGTTACGTGATATCACATCGATTACTTCAAAGAGAATTACAAAACGGTTTTTTCGTACTTTTTTCGTACCATGGGAGTACTTAGCGTGTGATTTTGATTCACTTGTACACGGTCATTCGGCCTCCGTTTTGCCTTTGCCGTTTTACGCCGGCGTGCCTTATTTATCGTTACGAGTGGAGTAACACGTCGATGCTTCAAGAAAGATACAAACGTTTTTTTCATTACTTTGTGCACAGTACCCGCTTAGAATACTTAAGCTTGTGTGATATTTGATTGCTTGTACAAAATGCCATTCGGCCTCCCGTTTTGTTTGCCGTTTTGCTTGCCCGGCGTGCCTTATTTATCATTACCGAGTCGATATCACATCGGTATTTCAAAGGGGAGTACAAACGTGTTTTATCGTACTCTTTTGGTACCCGTATAGTACTTAGCGATGTGATTTTGGTTAACTTTGCTTCAAGGCAATTACGGCCTCCGTTTTGCTTGCACACGTTTGTGCTTGTTGTACCTTATTTATCGTTAGGTAGATACCACATCGGTACTTCAAAAGAAAATTTCAAACGTTTT
The DNA here is from genome assembly GCA_036785695.1 of Gentiana straminea. Classification (NCBI taxonomy): domain Eukaryota; kingdom Viridiplantae; phylum Streptophyta; class Magnoliopsida; order Gentianales; family Gentianaceae; genus Gentiana; species Gentiana straminea. The sequence continues at coordinate 7,638 of JAVUPR010000341.1, forward strand.
TCTTTTTCGTACTTTTTTCGTACCATAAAGTACTTAGCTTTGTGTGATTTTTGATTCACTTTGTACAAGGCCATTCTAGCCTCCGTTTTGCTTGCCGTTTGCGCCGGCGTGCCTTATTTATCGTTACGGTCGATATCACTTCGATACTTCAAAGAGCATTACAAACGTTTTTTTTCGTACTTTTTCGTACCCGTAGAGTACTTAGCCGTATGAATTTTGATTCTTGTACAGGTCATCCCAGCCTCCGTTTTGCTTGCGGTTTGCGCCTGCGTGCCTTATTAATGGATACATTCGATACCTCACATCGGTAAATTAGCAAATACTATTACAAATGTTTTTCCTTCGTACTTTTTTCGTACCATAGAGTACTTAGCTTGTGCAACGATTTTTGATTCACTTGTACAAGGCCACCATTACGGCCTCACGTTTTGCTTACCGTTTGCACCGGCGTGCCTTATTTCTACATCGTTACGGTCGATATCATATCGGTACTTCAAAGTGAATTACAAAACGTTTTTTTGCATGCTTTTTTCGTACCGCCAGTGCTTAAACGTAGCGATTTTTGATTGCTGTGTACAAGGCAATTCCGGCACTACGTTTTGCTTGCCGTTTGCGCCGGCGTGCCTTATTTATGCGTTCTGGGTAGATATCACATCGGTACTTCAAAGAGGGGTACAAACGTTTTTCGGGCACCGTACCCATAAGTCTTAGCGTGACGATTTTTGATTCCTTGTACAAAGGCCATTCGGCCTCCGTTTTGCTGCCGTTTGCGCCGGCGTGCCTTATTTATCGTTGCGGTGGATATCACATCGATACTTCAAAGAGAATTACAAACGTTTTTTTTCATACCCGCACGCATGCCATAGAGTACTTATTTGTGTGATTTTTGATTTCTTGTACAAGGCAAATTACGGCCTCCGTTTTTCTTGCCGTTTGCGCCGACGTGCCTTATGTTATCGTTACACGAGTCGATATCACGTCGATGCTTCACGAGAGAAGTACAACGTTTTTTTTTTCGTACTTTTTTTCGTACCATGGGGAGTACTTAAGCGTGACGATTTTTGATTGCTTGTACAAGGCCATTACGTCCTCTGTTTTGCTTTCCGTTTGCGCCGGCGTGCCTTGTTTATCGTTCGGTCAATGTCACATCAGCACTTGAAAGGGGGTACAAGCGTTTCTTTATAGTGCTCTTTTTCATACCATGGACTACTTAACTTGTGTGATTTTTGATTCCTTGTACAAAGGCCATTGCAGCCCCTCGGTTTTTGCTTGTCCCCACGTTTGCACCCGGTGTGCCATATTTATCGTTACGGTCGATAACACCATCGGTACCTCGAAAGAGAATTACAAACGTTTTTTTTTTCGTACTTTTCGTACCCGTAGCGTGCTTAAGCGTGTGATTTTTGATTTCTTGTACAAGGCCATTGCGACCTCCGTTTTCCTTGCCGTTTGCGCCGGCGGTGTTGCCTATTTATCGTTGCGAGGTCGATATCACATCGGTACTTCAAAGATAATTACAAACGTTTTTCGTGCTTTTTTTTTCGTGCCAGCGTAGAGTACTTAAGCGTAGTGAGTTTTGATTTCTTGTACAAGGCCATTACGGCACTCCCGTTTTGCTTGCCGTTTGCGCCGGCGAGCCTTATTGCTCATTACACATTCGATAACACATCGGTACTTCAAAGAAAATTACAAAACATTTTTTTTCGTACTTTTTTTCATACCCGCCCATAAGTATTTAAAGGTGTGATTTTTGATTCCGCATTGCAAGGCCATTTCGACCTCCCGTTTGCTTGCCGTTTGCGCCGGCGTGCCTTGTTATCGTTACGAGTCGATACCCGTGACACATCAAAGAGAATTACAAAACGTTTTTTTTCGTACCCGTAAAGTACTTATTTGCTTGCCGTTTTCGCCGCCGGCGTGCACTTATTTATCGTTACGAGGTCGATATCACATCGGTACTTCAAAGAGAATTGCAAACGTTTTTTTTCATACTTTTTTCGTACCCGTAGAGTACTTAGCGTGTGATTTTTGATTCCTTGTACAAAGCCGTATCGACCTCCGTTTTGCTTACCGTTTGTGCCGGCGTGCCTTATTTATCGTTACACGGTCGATATCACATCGGTGCTTCAAGGGTACAAACGTTTTTTTTCCGTACTTTTTCCGTGCCAATGGGAGTACTTAGTTGTGTGATGCTGATTTCTTGTGCAAGGCCATTCTAGCCTCCCGTTTTGCTTGCCGTTTGCGCCGGCGTGCCTTATTTATCGTTCTAGTCGATATCCCTCAATGCCCAAAGGGAGTACAAACGTTCTTTATCGTACTTATTCGTCGTACCCGCCAGACTACTTAATTTGTGTGATTGCGATTCCTATGTACGAGGCAATTCCGGCCTCCCGTTTTGCTTGCCGTTTGCACCGGCGTGCCTTATTTATCGTTGCAGTGGAAGTAACAAATCAGTACTTCAAAGAGAAGGGACAAACGTTGTTTTTTCGTACCTTTTTCGTACCCGCTTGGAAATTAGCTTAAGCTGTGTGATAGCGATTTCTTGTACAAGGCCGTTACGACCGCACGTTTTCACTTGCCGTTTGCGCTTGGCGTGCCATATTTATCGTTACACGGTCAGATGTCACATCGGTACTTTAAAGAGAAGTACAAGCGTTTTTTTTACGTTACTTTTTTGGTACCCGTAGAGTACTTAGCTGACGTGTGATATTTAATTTTGCCTTCTACAAGGCCATTACAGCTTCCGTTTTTACTTGCAGTTTGCGCCGGCGAGCACTTATTTATCATTGGTCGATAACACGTCAGTACTTCAAAGAGAAGTGTACTAACGTTTTTTCATAGGCGTACTTTTTTTCGTACCCGCGCTTAGAGTATTTAAAGCGTAGCGATTTTTGATTCCTTGTACCACGGTCATTAAACGACCTCACGTTTTGCTTACCCGTTTGCGCCGGCGTACCTTATTTATGGGTACGGTCGATACCACATCGATACATCAAAGAGGAGTACAAACGTTTTTCGTACCCGTAAAGTACTTATTAGCACCGTTTGCGCCGGCGTGCCTTATTTATCGTTGGTCGATATCACATCGGCACTTCCAAGGAGTACAAACGTTTTTTCGTACTTTTTCGTACACGTAGAGGTACTTAGCTTTGTGTGATATTTGATTCCATGTACACCGAGCCGTTACGACCTCACGTTTTATTTACCGTTTGTAGCCGGCGTGCCCTTGTTTCTCGTTAGAAAATTGATATCACACTCGATATTTCAAGAATACAAATGTTTTTTTAGTACTTTTTTGGTACCGTAAGTACTTAAGCGTGATTTTTGATTCTTGTACAAGGCAATTAAATGCTCTAGTTTTTATGCAGTTTTCTTGTTGGCGTTAAACTGTTATGGGTGCGGTGGAAGTATCACATCGATTACTTCAAGGAAATTTCAAGCGTTTTTTAGGTACTTTTTTAGTACCGTAGGTACTTTAGCGTGATTTTTGATTTCTTGTACAAGGCCATTACTAGCTTCCGTTTTGCTTGCAGTTTAGCACCGGCGTGCACTTATTTATCGTTACGGTCGATATCACATCGGCACTTCAAAGAGCATTACAAACGTTCTTTATCGTACTCTTTTATCGTACCCATTGTACTACTTAAGCTTGTGTGATTTTTGATTCCTTGTACAAGGCCATTCGGCCTCCGTTTGCTGCCGTTTGCGCCGGCGTGCCTTATTTATCGTTACGGTCGATATCACATCGGTACTTCAAAGACTATTACAAACGATGTTTTTTCGTACTTTTTTTCGTACCCATAGAGTACTTAAGCGTGTGATTTTGATTCATACTTGTACAAGGCCATTCGGCCTCCGTTTTGCTTGCCGTTTGCGCCGGCGTGCCTTATTTATCGTTATTTTGAGTCGATATCACATCGTACTTCTAAGAAAATTACAACGTTTTTTTTTCGTACTTTTTTTCCGTACCCACGCAGAGTACTTAAGCTTGTGTGATTTTTGATTTCTTGTACAAGGCCATTCTAGCCTCCGTTTTGCTTGCCGTTTGCGCGGCGTGCCTTATTTATCGTTACGGTCGATATCACATCGGTGTACTTCAAAGAAGGGAATTACAAACGTTTTTTTTCGTACCGTTGCGCCGGCGTGCCTTATCGTACTCGGTTTTTCGGTACCCGCTACTTTTTTTTCGTACCAGCAGAGCTACTTAACGGTGTGATTTTGATTCCTTGTACGGAGGCCATTACGGCCTCCGTTTGCTGCCGTTTGCGCCGGCGTGCCTTATTTATCGTTACGAGTCGATATCACATCGGTACTTCAAAGAGAATTACAAACGTTTTTTTTTCGTACTTTTCGTACCCATAGCAGTACTTAGCGTGATTTTGATTCGCTTGTACAAGGCCATTAAAGCCTCCCGTTTTGCTTGCCGTTTGCGCCGGCGTGCCTTATTTATCGTTCGGTCGATATCACATCGGTACTTCAAAGAGAATTACAAACGTTTTTTTTTCGTACTTTGTTACCCATTGTAGAGTACTTAACGATTGTGATTTTTGATTCTTTTTACAGAAGGCCATTACGGCCTCCCGTTTTGCTTGCCGTTTGCGCGGCGTGCCTTATTTATCGTTAAAGTCGATACCACATCGATGTACTTCAAGAGAATTACAAAAAAGCATTTTTTTTCGTACTTTTATTTCGTACCCGCCTAGAGTACTTAAGGTGTGATTTTGATTCCTTGTACAAGGCCATTACAGCCTCCGTTTTGCTTGCCGTTTGCGCCGGCGTGCCTTATTTATCGTTACGGTCGATATCACATCGGTACTTCAAAGAGAATTACAAACGTTTTTTTTTTTTCGTACTTTTTTTCGTACCCATAGAGTACTTAGTCTGTGTGATTTTTTGATTTCTTGTACAAGGCCATTTGGGCCTCCGTTTTGCTTGCCGTTTGCGCCGGCGTGCCTTATTTATCGTTAAATTCGATATCACATCGGTACTTCAAAGAGAATTACAAACGTTTTTTTTTTCGTACTTTTTTTCGTACCCATAGAGTACTTAAGCTGGCTGTGATTTTGATTCCTTTGTACAAGGCCATTCGGCCTCCGTTTTGCTTACCGTTTGCGCCGGCGTGCCTTATTTATCGTTCTGGTCGATATCACATCTGTACTTCAAAGAGAATTACAAACGTTTTTTTTTCGTACTTTTTTTCGTACCCAGCCAGTACTTAACTGATTGTGATTTTTGATTTCTTGTACAAGGCCATTCGGCTTTCCGTTTTGCTTGCCGTTTGCGCGGCGTGCCTTGTTTATCGTTACGAGTCGATATCACATCGGTACTTCAAGAAATTACAAACGTTTTTTTTTTTTCTTTTTCGTACTTTTTTTCGTACCCATAGCGTGCTTAACGGCGTGATTTTTTGATTGTATGTACAGAGGCCATTACGGCCTCCGTTTTGCTTGCCGTTTGCGCCGGCGTGCCTTATTTATCGTTACGGTCGATATCACATCGGTACTTCAAAAAAATTACAAACGTTTTTTTTTTCGTACTTTTTTTCGTACCCATAGAGTACTTAGCTGTGTGATTTTTGATTTTGATTTCTTGTACAAGGCCGTTCGGCCTCCGTTTTGCTTGCCGTTTGCGCCGGCGTGCCTTATTTATCGTTACTAGTCGATATCACATCGATACTTCAAAGAAAATTACAAACGTTTTTTTTCGTACTTTTTTTTTTTCGTACCCATCGTGCTTAAGCGTGTGATTTTTGATTCCTTGTACAAGGCCATTACGGACCTCCCGTTTTGCTTGCCGTTTGCGCCGGCGTGCCTTATTTATCGTTCGAGTCGATATCACATCGGTACTTCACTTGAGAATTACAAACGTTTTTCGTACTTTTTCGTACCCATAGAGTATTTAAACGTGACGATTTTTGATTTCTTGTACAAGGCCATTCGGCCTCCGTTTTGCTTGCCGTTTGCGGTCGATAACACATCGGTACTTCAAAGAGAATTACTAACATTTTTTTTCGTACTTTTTCGTACCCATAGAGTATTTAAAGGTGTGATTTTTGATTCCTTGTACAAGGCCATTCGACCTCCGTTTTGCTTGCCGTTTGCGCCGGCGTGCCTTATTTATCGTTCGGTCGATACCACATCGGTACATCAAAGAGAATTACAAACGTTTTTTTTCGTACCGTAAAGTACTTGATTTTTGCTTGCCGTTTTGCTTACCGTTTGCGCCGGCGTGCCTTATTTATCGTTCGGTCGATATCACATCGGTACTTCAAAGAGAATTACAAACGTTTTTTTTCGTACTTTTTTTCGTACCCATAGAGTACTTAAGCGTGTGATTTTTGATTCCTTGTACAAGGCCATTCGACCTCCGTTTTGCTTACCGTTTGCGCCGGCGTGCCTTATTTATCGTTACGGTCGATATCACATCGTACTTCAAAGAGAATTACAAACGTTTTTTCGTACTTTTTTCCGTACCCATAGAGTACTTAAGCGTGTGATTTTTGATTCTTGTACAAGGCCATTCTAGCCTCCGTTTTGCTTGCCGTTTGCGCCGGCGTGCCTTATTTATCGTTCTGGTCGATATCACATCAGCACTTCAAAGAGAATTACAAACGTTCTTTATCGTACTCTTTTTCGTACCCATAGACTACTTAACGGTGTGATTTTTGATTCCTTGTACGAGGCAATTCTGGCCTCCGTTTTGCTTGCCGTTTGCACCGGCGTGCCTTATTTATCGTTCTGGTCGATAACAAATCAGTACTTCAAAGAGAATTACAAACGTTTTTTTTCGTACTTTTTTCGTACCCATAGAGTACTTAACTGTGTGATTTTGATTTCTTGTACAAGGCCATTCTGACCGCCGTTTTGCTTGCCGTTTGCGCCGGCGTGCCTTATTTATCGTTACGGTCGATACCACATCGAGTACTTCAAAGAGAATTACAAACGTTTTTTCGTTTTTTTTCGTACCCATTCAGTAAAGTACTTACCTCCGTTTTGCTTGCCGTTTGCGCCGGCGTGCCTTATTTATCGTTCTGGTCGATATCACATCAGTACTTCAAAGATAATTACAAACGTTTTTTTTCGTACTTTTTTTTCGTACCCATAGAGTACTTAACTGTGTGATTTTTGATTCCTTGTACAAGGCCATTCTGACCTCCGTTTTGCTTGCCGTTTGCGCCGGCGTGCCTTATTTATCGTTCTGGTCGATATCACATCAGTACTTCAAAGAGAATTACAAACATTTTTTTTCATACTTTTTTTCGTACCCATGGAGTACTTAATTGTGTGATTTTTGATTTCTTGTACAAGGCCATTCTGGCCTCCGTTTTGCTTGCCGTTTGCGCCGGCGTGCCTTATTTATCGTTCTGGTCGATATCACATCAGTACTTCAAAGAGAATTACAAACGTTTTTTTTTCGTACTATTTTTCGTACCCATAGAGTACTTAATTGTGTGATTTTTGATTCCTTGTACAAGGCCATTCTGGCCTCCGTTTTGCTTGCCGTTTGCGCCGGCGTGCATTATTTATCGTTCGGTCGATATCACATCGATACTTCAAAGAGAATTACAAACGTTTTTTTTCGTACTTTTTTTCGTACCCATAGAGTACTTAGCGTGTGATTTTTGATTTCTTGTACAAGGCCATTCGGCCTCCGTTTTGCTTGCCGTTTGCGCCGGCGTGCCTTATTTATCGTTCGGTCGATATCACATCGGTACTTCAAAGAGAATTACAAACGTTTTTTTATCGTACTTTTTCGTACCCATAGACTACTTAACGGTGTGATTTTTGATTCCTTGTACAAGGCCATTCGGCCTCCGTTTTGCTTGCCGTTTGCGCCGGCGTGCCTTATTTATCGTTCGGTCGATAACACATCGGTACTTCAAAGAGAATTACAAACGTTTTTTATCGTACTTTTTTCGTACCCATAGACTACTTAACGGTGTGATTTTTGATTCCTTGTACAAGGCCATTCGCCTCCGTTTTGCTTGCCGTTTGCGCCGGCGTGCCTTATTTATCGTTCGGTCGATATCACATCGGTACTTCAAAGAATAATTACAAACGTTTTTTTTCGTACTTTTTTTTTCATACCTATAGAGTACTTAATTGTGTGATTTTGATTCCTTGTACAAGGCCATTCTATCCTCCGTTTTGCTTGCCGTTTGCGATGTCGTGCCTTATTTAGCGTTCTGGTCGATATCACATCTGTACTTCAAAGAGAATTACAAACGTTTTTTTTTCGTACTTTTTCTCGTACCCATAGAGTACTTAATTGTGTGATTTTTGATTCATTGTACAAGGCCATTCGGCCTCCGTTTTGCTTGCCGTTTGCGCCGGCGTGCCTTATTTATCGTTACGGTCGATAACACATCGTACTTCAAAGAGAATTACAAACGTTTTTTTTCGTACTTTTTTTCGTACCCATAAGTATTTAACGGTGTGATTTTTGATTCCTTGTACAAGGCCATTCGCCTCCGTTTTGCTTGCCGTTTGCGCCGGCGTGCCTTATTTATCGTTCGGGTCGATATCACATCGTACTTCAAAGAGAATTACAAACGTTTTTTTTCATACTTTTTTTCGTACCCATAGAGTACTTCCTGTGTGATTTTTGATTCCTTGTACAAGGCCGTTCTGGCCTCCGTTTTGCTTGCCGTTTGCGCCGGCGTGCCTTATTTATCGTTCGGTCGATATCACATCGTACTTCAAAGAGAATTACAAACGTTTTTTATCATACTCTTTTTCGTACCCATAGACTACTTAAGCGTGTGATTTTTGATTCCTTGTACAAGGCCATTCGGCCTCCGTTTTGCTTGCCGTTTGCGCCGGCGTGCCTTATTTATCGTTCGGTCGATATCACATCGGTACTTCAAAGAGAATTACAAACATTTTTTTTCATACTTTTTTCGTACCCATAAAGTACTTAACTTAGTGATTTTGATTCCTTGTACAAGGACATTCGGCCTCCGTTTTGCTTGCCGTTTGCGCCGGCGTGCCTTATTTATCGTTCGGTCGATATCACATCGGTACTTCAAAGAGAATTACAAACGTTTTTTTTCATACTTTTTTTCGTACCCATAGAGTACTTAGCGTGTGATTTTGATTCCTTGTACAAGGCCATTCGCCTCCGTTTTGCTTGCCGTTTGCGCCGGCGTGCCTTATTTATCGTTCGGTCGATATCACATCGGTACTTCAAAGAGAATTACAAACGTTTTTTTTTCGTACTTTTTTTCGTACCCATAGAGTACTTAAGCTTTGTGTGATTTTTGATTCCTTGTACAAGGCCATTCGGCCTCCGTTTTGCTTGCCGTTTGCGCCGGCGTGCCTTATTTATCGTTCGGTCGATATCACATCGGTACTTCAAAGAGAATTACAAACGTTTTTTTTTCGTACTTTTTTTCGTACCCCAGTACTTAGCTTGTGTGATTTTTGACTTGTACAAGGCCATTGCCTCCGTTTTGCTTGCCGTTTGCGCCGGCGTGCCTTATTTATCGTTCGGTCGATATCACATCGGTACTTCAAAGAGAATTACAAACGTTTTTTTTCGTACTTTTTTTCGTACCCATAGAGTACTTAAGCGTGTGATTTTTGATTTCTTGTACAAGGCCATTCGGCCTCCGTTTTGCTTGCCGTTTGCGCCGGCGTGCCTTATTTATCGTTTGGTCGATATCACATCAGTACTTCAAAGAGAATTACAAACGTTTTTTTTTCGTACTTTTTTTTCGTACCCATAGAGTACTTAAGCGTGTGATTTTTGATTTCTTGTACAAGGCCATTCGGCCTCCGTTTTGCTTGCCGTTTGCGCCGGCGTGCCTTATTTATCGTTTTGGTCGATATCACATCAGTACTTCAAAGAGAATTACAAACGTTTTTTTTCGTACTTTTTCGTACCCATAGAGTACTTAACGGTGTGATTTTTGATTTCTTGTACAAGGCCATTCTGGCCTCCGTTTTGCTTGCCGTTTGCGCCGGCGTGCCTTATTTATCGTTTTGGTCGATATCACATCAGTACTTCAAAGAGAATTACAAACGTTTTTTTCGTACTTTTTTCGTACCCATAGAGTACTTAACGGTGTGATTTTTGATTTCTTGTACAAGGCCATTCTGGCCTCCGTTTTGCTTGCCGTTTGCGCCGGCGTGCCTTATTTATCGTTCTGGTCGATATCACATCAGTACTTCAAAGAGAATTACAAACGTTTTTTTTCGTACTTTTTTTTCGTACCCATAGAGTACTTAAGCGGTGTGATTTTTGATTTCTTGTACAAGGCCATTCGGCCTCCGTTTTGCTTGCCGTTTGCGCCGGCGTGCCTTATTTATCGTTCGGTCGATATCACATCAAAGAGTACAAACGTTTTTTTTTTACCCAAAGAGAATTACAAACATTTTTTTTTCGTACTTTTTTTCGTACCCGTGCCCTATTTAGTATATGAATCGGTACTTCAAAGAGAATTACAAACATTTTTGACTTTTCTTGTACAAGGCCATTTCTTGTACAAGGCCTCCGTTTTGCTTGCCGTTTGCGCCGGCGTGCCTTATTTATCGTTCGGTCGATATCACATCAGTACTTCAAAGAGAATTACAAACGTTTTTTTTTCGTACTTTTTATCGTACCCATAGAGTACTTAACTGTGTGATTTTTGATTCCTTGTACATGGCCATTCTGGCCTCCGTTTTTGATACATATCATGAAGGCTCAAGTAATGACCTTGAATTTTGGGGAGTTTTGTCTATTTTTAGTAACCTTGCCATAAATAGCCTATTTTGGCCAAACCCGACATCCACTTACTATTTTTGGATTTTGACCCTACCATCCACATGTCCTACATCCTTTTAAGGTATACCTTACCTTAATTCTTGATGTCCTACCCATTTACCCTTCCTAAAGGCCAATAACCTTTTCACCTTAACTTTGGGAAACTTTTCTTTCCATTTTTAGATAAAATTAATTTGAATAAATACATTAAGTGGCGCCATTTCACTTGGAGCATTTTAAGACATGAAGAAACATTGAATTTGGGAGATGCATTCACTAGCATTCAAAGCTACTCTTGGAAGACTAAATGGCGCCACCCTTTGAAGATTTCTAGGAAGTCCTTTCTTATTTCTAGGTAGTCTTTAATATTAATTCATGTATCTCAATTCAAAATTCAGCCTATAAAAGGTGTGGCATCCTCATTGTAAACTTAGACAATATTTGAGTGAAAAACTTTATATTTGTTTTAGTTAAACAATTACCTTGCTGATTAGGTGAGTGTTTAATCTTGAGAACTTATCAAAAGTCCGAGCAGCTTTTGTGCGACGTTCTCAGCTTGGTGATCCCGAAGTGCTGATTCTTAGGGAGATCTAAGTTTGGCTCAATTATCTTTTCTATCATTTTTTCGTGTAAGTTCTTTTCTTTTTCTTTGTTAAATTCGTTTTCTTCATGTTGCATGTTGGATGCTTACCCTTCAAATGGAGGTGGCTAAGTTTTGAATACCTTAATCTAGATCATAGCTTGTTTCATATCATTTGGTATCAGAGATAGTTGATTTAGGTGTTCATATCTTTGTTTCCTTGTTTCTTCTTGTTCTTAATCATATCTCCCTTCCCAAATTTTTTTTTCTTTTCGTTACATATCTATAAAAAAAAAAAAACGAATTGTATCCTTTATCAAGCATAAAAAAACGAATCCCATAGCCATCTTTAGCATATACACGTGCCTTTTCCTCTCTTATATGTTCTGTTTGATTGCTTGTTATGTGATTGTTTGTTTAAACCTGCAAATTATCATCTAATCAGCCTCTTCTTAGCCCTAAATTTCCAGCCCATTTTGTTCATGTCACACGGCTGCATACTCTTGCTTGTTACCATTGCCTTTTTGTGTTCCTAGACATAAATTGTCATCAAGTTGCCTTTAGTAACCATTGTTTGATCATAACAGCACCTTTATTGTTTGTAAGTTTTAAAGTTGTTTAGCCTTCTCTAGTTTAAAAAAAAAAAAAAAAAAAAAAAAAAAAACAGGCCGTACCTATTAAAAAAAATACGAGCCTCACATTCAAAAAAATTACAGAGAAGAGAAAGCTAGAATACTTGTTTTGTTTTTGGGTGCATGTCATTTGGTTACTACTTTGAGTGACTCTTATTGGAACACACACATTTATCTTTGAGGTATCAAATATCATGTTCTTTTCTTTATTTTCGTCCATTCTTTAAATAAATAAATAAAAAAACGTTTTCTGTTTCTGTCCATTCACAACCCAAATCACCTCCAAAATTTCTGAAATTTTTACCACATCACAATTGCCGTGTTATCTACATTCTGTCTCTTTACCTCCCCTCCAAATTCGCAGCCCATCACAGTCAAATTTTCCTTACAAAAAAAAAAAACGGTACACAGTTGTTCACAGTTTGCACAGTTTCTGTTTCGACACCAGTTCAGGTAGTAAAACAGGTCTAAAATTCGTAATTTTTGGTATACTCATAGTAAATTGCCTAATCTTCAACTTTCATCCTTTGAGTTTTTCAAAAATCCTATTCGTTTGATCACAAACAGGCCTGTACGACACTGCTATCAATATGTCAAAAACAATTCCGCAATTTTTAAGTTCATTATTCTTTTCTAAGATATTTCCATTGTGATTTTTATTACCCATGGATCAAGCTGACCAAGAAGCTAAATGGTGTTTCTACAAAGAACAACTGCATAATAATTTGGATAAACAATTCTCGGAGTTTCAACAAACACTGAAATCTCGCATTACTCATTTGTTTCACCAATATGGGATTGGTAATCTTGGTGCTATTCGTGCCCGTAATAGAGGTGTTGGACAACGTTGTGTTGATTATGGACGAAGTCAATTTGAGGCCAAGAACAAACACTCTATGGAACCTTGTGCATCCATGGCGGATATAATATCGGCTGAGTTGACATGTCCTACTATGGTAGAGGAAGTTCCAAAGGATGAGGCTGTAGTTAATGTTCGTGTTGTCAATGATGTTGCTAGTCATGCTACGCAGTTCATGGAAGTAGACACTATTGAGGAGGAGTTCAACTGTAAAGAATCTACGCTTGTGGTTGGGATGGAGAATTCTCGTAGGTCTGATATTGTGGATGTGCTTGTGGAGGATGCGCAATCTAATTTTCTCTCATTGTCCACTTGTTCGAGTCCTATTTCATCCCCTTTGCCGGTACCTCTTGATTCCCTATTTGAGGGAGACATTGGGTTATTAGATACGACCCATGCAGCCCATGTACGCCTTCGGATGTTCTTGACATTGTTGATATTGGTGGAAAGCCGGAGCACACTCTCGACGATCCGTATCTTGCGTATGTTGCGGTCAATCCGATTTATGTTTATTTGATTATCAAGATACCTCACATGGCTTCAATTATATTTATATCATGCCACAAGACTGTTATGAGGTTCCTTTTGTGAAGTATGGTGCGGTCACTTCGTATGTTGCTGATGCAAGGTTGTTTATTCGCGTTCTTTTTGATCCCGGAATATCCTTGGTATTTATTTTGTGTTCTCACAAAGTTGTGCATGATGGTGCTCTGTTCTATGACATCCTATTGATTCGTTTTGCTTGCCGTTTGCGCGATTCTTAGGGAGATCTAAGTTTGGCTCAATTATCCTTCTCTTTTCTATCATTTTTTCGTGTAAGTTCTTTTCTTTTTCTTTGTTAAATTCGTTTTCTTCATGGCGTGCCTTGCCGTTTGCGCCGGCGTGCCTTATTTATCGTTACGGTCGATATCACATCGGTACTTCAAAGAGAATTACAAACGTTTTTTTTCGTACTTTTTTTCGTACCCATAGAGTACTTAAGCTTGTGTGATTTTTGATTCCTTGTACAAGGCCATTCGGCCTCCGTTTTGCTTGCCGTTTGCGCCGGCGTGCCTTATTTATCGTTCGGTCGATATCACATCGGTACTTCAAAGAGAATTACAAACGTTTTTTTTTCGTACTTTTTTTCGTACCCATAGAGTACTTAGCGTGTGATTTTTGATTCCTTGTACAAGGCCATTCGGCCTCCGTTTTGCTTGCCGTTTGCGCCGGCGTGCCTTATTTATCGTTACGGTCGATATCACATCGGTACTTCAAAGAGAATTACAAACGTTTTTTTTCGTACTTTTTTTCGTACCCATAGAGTACTTAAGCGTGTGATTTTTGATTCCTTGTACAAGGCCATTCGGCCTCCGTTTTGCTTGCCGTTTGCGCCGGCGTGCCTTATTTATCGTTACGGTCGATATCACATCGGTACTTCAAAGAGAATTACAAACGTTTTTTTTCGTACTTTTTTTCGTACCCATAGAGTACTTAAGCGTGTGATTTTTGATTCCTTGTACAAGGCCATTCGGCCTCCGTTTTGCTTGCCGTTTGCGCCGGCGTGCCTTATTTATCGTTCGGTCGATATCACATCGGTACTTCAAAGAGAATTACAAACGTTTTTTTCGTACTTTTTTTCGTACCCATAGAGTACTTAGCGTGTGATTTTTGATTCCTTGTACAAGGCCATTCGGCCTCCGTTTTGCTTGCCGTTTGCGCCGGCGTGCCTTATTTATCGTTACGGTCGATATCACATCGGTACTTCAAAGAGAATTACAAACGTTTTTTTTTCGTACTTTTTTTCGTACCCATAGAGTACTTAGCTTGTGTGATTTTTGATTCCTTGTACAAGGCCATTCGGCCTCCGTTTTGCTTGCCGTTTGCGCCGGCGTGCCTTATTTATCGTTACGGTCGATATCACATCGGTACTTCAAAGAGAATTACAAACGTTTTTTTTCGTACTTTTTTTCGTACCCATAGAGTACTTAAGCGTGTGATTTTTGATTCCTTGTACAAGGCCATTACGGCCTCCGTTTTGCTTGCCGTTTGCGCCGGCGTGCCTTATTTATCGTTACGGTCGATATCACATCGGTACTTCAAAGAGAATTACAAACGTTTTTTTTTCGTACTTTTTTTCGTACCCATAGAGTACTTAAGCGTGTGATTTTTGATTCCTTGTACAAGGCCATTCGGCCTCCGTTTTGCTTGCCGTTTGCGCCGGCGTGCCTTATTTATCGTTACGGTCGATATCACATCGGTACTTCAAAGAGAATTACAAACGTTTTTTTTTCGTACTTTTTTTCGTACCCATAGAGTACTTAAGCGTGTGATTTTTGATTCCTTGTACAAGGCCATTCTGGCCTCCGTTTTGCTTGCCGTTTGCGCCGGCGTGCCTTATTTATTTTTTCGTACTTTTTTTCGTACCCATAGAGTACTTAACTGTGTGATTTTTGATTCCTTGTACAAGGCCATTCGGCCTCCGTTTTGCTTGCCGTTTGCGCCGGCGTGCCTTATTTATCGTTACGGTCGATATCACATCGGTACTTCAAAGAGAATTACAAACGTTTTTTTTCGTACTTTTTTTCGTACCCATAGAGTACTTAAGCTTGTGTGATTTTTGATTCCTTGTACAAGGCCATTCGGCCTCCGTTTTGCTTGCCGTTTGCGCCGGCGTGCCTTATTTATCGTTACGGTCGATATCACATCGGTACTTCAAAGAGAATTACAAACGTTTTTTTTCGTACTTTTTTTCGTACCCATAGAGTACTTAAGCTTGTGTGATTTTTGATTCCTTGTACAAGGCCATTCGGCCTCCGTTTTGCTTGCCGTTTGCGCCGGCGTGCCTTATTTATCGTTACGGTCGATATCACATCGGTACTTCAAAGAGAATTACAAACGTTTTTTTTTTCGTACTTTTTTTTCGTACCCATAGAGTACTTAACGCGTGTGATTTTTGATTCCTTGTACAAGGCCATTCGGCCTCCGTTTTGCTTGCCGTTTGCGCCGGCGTGCCTTATTTATCGTTCGGTCGATATCACATCGGTACTTCAAAGAGAATTACAAACGTTTTTTTTCGTACTTTTTTTCGTACCCATAGAGTACTTAGCTTGTGTGATTTTTGATTCCTTGTACAAGGCCATTCGGCCTCCGTTTTGCTTGCCGTTTGCGCCGGCGTGCCTTATTTATCGTTACGGTCGATATCACATCGGTACTTCAAAGAGAATTACAAACGTTTTTTTTCGTACTTTTTTTCGTACCCATAGAGTACTTAACGTGTGTGATTTTTGATTCCTTGTACAAGGCCATTCGGCCTCCGTTTTGCTTGCCGTTTGCGCCGGCGTGCCTTATTTATCGTTCGGTCGATATCACATCGGTACTTCAAAGAGAATTACAAACGTTTTTTTTTCGTACTTTTTTTCGTACCCATAGAGTACTTAGCGTGTGATTTTTGATTCCTTGTACAAGGCCATTCGGCCTCCGTTTTGCTTGCCGTTTGCGCCGGCGTGCCTTATTTATCGTTACGGTCGATATCACATCGGTACTTCAAAGAGAATTACAAACGTTTTTTTTTCGTACTTTTTTTCGTACCCATAGAGTACTTAGCGTGTGATTTTTGATTCCTTGTACAAGGCCATTCGGCCTCCGTTTTGCTTGCCGTTTGCGCCGGCGTGCCTTATTTATCGTTCGGTCGATATCACATCGGTACTTCAAAGAGAATTACAAACGTTTTTTTTTCGTACTTTTTTTCGTACCCATAGAGTACTTAACTTGTGTGATTTTTGATTCCTTGTACAAGGCCATTCGGCCTCCGTTTTGCTTGCCGTTTGCGCCGGCGTGCCTTATTTATCGTTACGGTCGATATCACATCGGTACTTCAAAGAGAATTACAAACGTTTTTTTTTTTTTCGTACTTTTTTTCGTACCCATAGAGTACTTAGCGTGTGATTTTTGATTCCTTGTACAAGGCCATTCGGCCTCCGTTTTGCTTGCCGTTTGCGCCGGCGTGCCTTATTTATCGTTACGGTCGATATCACATCGGTACTTCAAAGAGAATTACAAACGTTTTTTTTTCGTACTTTTTTTCGTACCCATAGAGTACTTAGCTTGTGTGATTTTTGATTCCTTGTACAAGGCCATTCGGCCTCCGTTTTGCTTGCCGTTTGCGCCGGCGTGCCTTATTTATCGTTCGGTCGATATCACATCGGTACTTCAAAGAGAATTACAAACGTTTTTTTTTTCGTACTTTTTTTCGTACCCATAGAGTACTTAAGCGTGTGATTTTTGATTCCTTGTACAAGGCCATTCGGCCTCCGTTTTGCTTGCCGTTTGCGCCGGCGTGCCTTATTTATCGTTACGGTCGATATCACATCGGTACTTCAAAGAGAATTACAAACGTTTTTTTTTCGTACTTTTTTTCGTACCCATAGAGTACTTAAGCGTGTGATTTTTGATTCCTTGTACAAGGCCATTCGGCCTCCGTTTTGCTTGCCGTTTGCGCCGGCGTGCCTTATTTATCGTTCGGTCGATATCACATCGGTACTTCAAAGAGAATTACAAACGTTTTTTTTCGTACTTTTTTTCGTACCCATAGAGTACTTAGCGTGTGATTTTTGATTCCTTGTACAAGGCCATTCGGCCTCCGTTTTGCTTGCCGTTTGCGCCGGCGTGCCTTATTTATCGTTACGTCGATATCACATCGGTACTTCAAAGAGAATTACAAACGTTTTTTTTTCGTACTTTTTTTCGTACCCATAGAGTACTTAGCGTGTGATTTTTGATTCCTTGTACAAGGCCATTCGGCCTCCGTTTTGCTTGCCGTTTGCGCCGGCGTGCCTTATTTATCGTTACGGTCGATATCACATCGGTACTTCAAAGAGAATTACAAACGTTTTTTTTTCGTACTTTTTTTCGTACCCATAGAGTACTTAAGCGTGTGATTTTTGATTCCTTGTACAAGGCCATTACGGCCTCCGTTTTGCTTGCCGTTTGCGCCGGCGTGCCTTATTTATCGTTCGGTCGATATCACATCGGTACTTCAAAGAGAATTACAAACGTTTTTTTTTCGTACGTTTTTTTTTCGTACCCATAGAGTACTTAAGCGTGTGATTTTTGATTCCTTGTACAAGGCCATTCGGCCTCCGTTTTGCTTGCCGTTTGCGCCGGCGTGCCTTATTTATCGTTACGGTCGATATCACATCGGTACTTCAAAGAGAATTACAAACGTTTTTTTTTCGTACTTTTTTTCGTACCCATAGAGTACTTAACTTGTGTGATTTTTGATTCCTTGTACAAGGCCATTCGGCCTCCGTTTTGCTTGCCGTTTGCGCCGGCGTGCCTTATTTATCGTTACGGTCGATATCACATCGGTACTTCAAAGAGAATTACAAACGTTTTTTTTTCGTACTTTTTTTCGTACCCATAGAGTACTTAGCTTGTGTGATTTTTGATTCCTTGTACAAGGCCATTCGGCCTCCGTTTTGCTTGCCGTTTGCGCCGGCGTGCCTTATTTATCGTTACGGTCGATATCACATCGGTACTTCAAAGAGAATTACAAACGTTTTTTTTTTCGTTTTTTTCGTACCCATAGAGTACTTAGCTTGTGTGATTTTTGATTCCTTGTACAAGGCCATTCGGCCTCCGTTTTGCTTGCCGTTTGCGCCGGCGTGCCTTATTTATCGTTACGGTCGATATCACATCGGTACTTCAAAGAGAATTACAAACGTTTTTTTTCGTACTTTTTTTCGTACCCATAGAGTACTTAAGCGTGTGATTTTTGATTCCTTGTACAAGGCCATTCGGCCTCCGTTTTGCTTGCCGTTTGCGCCGGCGTGCCTTATTTATCGTTCGGTCGATATCACATCGGTACTTCAAAGAGAATTACAAACGTTTTTTTTTCGTACTTTTTTTCGTACCCATAGAGTACTTACTTAGCGTGTGATTTTTGATTCCTTGTACAAGGCCATTCGGCCTCCGTTTTGCTTGCCGTTTGCGCCGGCGTGCCTTATTTATCGTTCGGTCGATATCACATCGGTACTTCAAAGAGAATTACAAACGTTTTTTTTTCGTACTTTTTTTCGTACCCATAGAGTACTTAGCGTGTGTGATTTTTGATTCCTTGTACAAGGCCATTCGGCCTCCGTTTTGCTTGCCGTTTGCGCCGGCGTGCCTTATTTATCGTTACGGTCGATATCACATCGGTACTTCAAAGAGAATTACAAACGTTTTTTTTTTTTTTCGTACTTTTTTTCGTACCCATAGAGTACTTAGCTTAGCGTGTGATTTTTGATTCCTTGTACAAGGCCATTCGGCCTCCGTTTTGCTTGCCGTTTGCGCCGGCGTGCCTTATTTATCGTTCGGTCGATATCACATCGGTACTTCAAAGAGAATTACAAACGTTTTTTTTCGTACTTTTTTTCGTACCCATAGAGTACTTAGCTTGTGTGATTTTTGATTCCTTGTACAAGGCCATTCGGCCTCCGTTTTGCTTGCCGTTTGCGCCGGCGTGCCTTATTTATCGTTACGGTCGATATCACATCGGTACTTCAAAGAGAATTA
Source organism: Gentiana straminea (assembly GCA_036785695.1). Lineage (NCBI taxonomy): Eukaryota > Viridiplantae > Streptophyta > Magnoliopsida > Gentianales > Gentianaceae > Gentiana > Gentiana straminea. Next base: position 26,992 of record JAVUPR010000341.1, read on the forward strand.
CAAACGTTTTTTTTTCGTACTTTTTTTCGTACCCATAGAGTACTTAGCTTGTGTGATTTTTGATTCCTTGTACAAGGCCATTCGGCCTCCGTTTTGCTTGCCGTTTGCGCCGGCGTGCCTTATTTATCGTTACGGTCGATATCACATCGGTACTTCAAAGAGAATTACAAACGTTTTTTTTCGTACTTTTTTTCGTACCCATAGAGTACTTAAGCTTGTGTGATTTTTGATTCCTTGTACAAGGCCATTCGGCCTCCGTTTTGCTTGCCGTTTGCGCCGGCGTGCCTTATTTATCGTTTACGGTCGATATCACATCGGTACTTCAAAGAGAATTACAAACGTTTTTTTTTTTTTTTTTTTTCGTACCCATAGAGTACTTAAGCTGTGTGATTTTTGATTCCTTGTACAAGGCCATTCGGCCTCCGTTTTGCTTGCCGTTTGCGCCGGCGTGCCTTATTTATCGTTACGGTCGATATCACATCGGTACTTCAAAGAGAATTACAAACGTTTTTTTCGTACTTTTTTTCGTACCCATAGAGTACTTAAGCGTGTGATTTTTGATTCCTTGTACAAGGCCATTCGGCCTCCGTTTTGCTTGCCGTTTGCGCCGGCGTGCCTTATTTATCGTTACGGTCGATATCACACATCGGTACTTCAAAGAGAATTACAAACGTTTTTTTTTCGTACTTTTTTTCGTACCCATAGAGTACTTAGCTGTGTGATTTTTGATTCCTTGTACAAGGCCATTCTGGCCTCCGTTTTGCTTGCCGTTTGCGCCGGCGTGCCTTATTTATCTTGCCGTTTGCGCCGGCGTGCCTTATTTATCGTTACGTATCCGGTCGATATTCACATCGGTACTTTTCAAAGATTTGATGTAGCAAAGAGAATTTGATGTAGCCCAATTCAAGAGGAAGATTGAGTCTTTTATTTAGTCTTTTAATTAGTCTTTTATTATCCCACATTGGTTAATTGTCTTTTATATTTATTATTATTTTTAATTATTGTTATATTGTCCCACATTGCTAAAATTGCAATTGGACTTGGAGTCGTAGCCTATATAAGGCATTTCCTTGTATTTGAATAGGTAGCTTATTATTGAATCAAAAAAAACTATTTTGGTTGAAATTCGAGAGATTGAATTTTCATCATAAGAAACTTTCGAGAGATTGGGTTTCTTTCAAGAAGTTTTCGAGAGATTGGACTTCTTTCGATTATCTGAGACGGGGTAATTGGTTGGTGTTCACGAGATGGGATCACCGTAGTAAATATTACGAGATGGAGTATTTACATATCCTTTTGTTATTTTCGTTATATATATTCAAAAAGCCATAAAAATATACTTTTCAAAGCTTTGAATCGTTTGTTGTGCTTTAATCAACGATCCTACGAGATTCGGTTTACATCAAGTGGTATCGAGAGAATAGGCGATTAAAGCAACAACATTTCTTTGCGTTCTTGACGAGAAATGCGGCGTTTTCTTAGAGTTCTGGCGTTCTTGTTCTCCGAGAAACCCTAACGCGAGCCTTATATTCGTCATATTACTGCTGCATTCGATCCTTTTTTGATCATCATCAAGAAGCCCTAATTTGGCCGACCGTTATCACAAGGTAATCAAAGCATCCGAATATATTCTTGCGTTCGAAACCCTAATTTTGCGCTTTTGAAACGAATATTTTCGACTTTTGTTCTAGTCGTTTCCTAATCAAATCATATCGAAAAATTCTCAAATTTTACCAGTAGATAGACCTTTGTATTGGCTGTCTTTTGTCTCTTTGGCACTTTCACAAATTCGGATTTTATCTTGATCAAATTCGGATCGGAATATTCTGCTCGATTTTCTGGAACAGCTTGTAGTCGACTTTGTTTTTAGGGAGTTGTGGTGGTCGGAATTGAATGAAATTTTGTGAGCACATAGGAAATTCATTGTTCTACAACTTTGATTCTTTGATTTTTTTCAGAGTCCCGACCGGTTTTGCACAATAGTCGCCGTCACCTAGTTGACTGTTTCTGTCAAAACCCGTAACCCGAGAGTGATCTGTTTACGAATTCAATTTGAGTGGGTTATACCTGTCCAAAAATTCTGAAACTTAACAGTCTGAACCAAAATTTCGTTCTCTACAAGTTTTGTTCTTTGTGTTTTTCCGAATTCCATACCGTTTGGTCGTGATAAGTGCCGTTCGTAAAGCTGCTGCGTTTAAAGCTGCCGTTTGGCGATTAAAGTTGTTCTTTGCGTTTATTGGAAGAAATCTGCTTTGCGTTCTTGAGCACCAAGAACCTAATTGCAGCCGCACTCAAAAGCTCCTTACATCTTCGAATTTTGCTGCTATTTTCGCAACCCTAGCATGTTGTTCATAAACGGCTGCGTTTTTAGTCTGAAATTGTTCTTGCGAGGAATCATCTGCTTTGCGTTCTTGAAATCCAAGTAACCCTAGGAGGCGGCCAAGAGAGATTTTTTTGAATAATTTCGGGAACCCTAATTATCGAGATGAAGTTGGGTCGAGGTGGTATGTTACGTTACAATGGTTATGAGTGCTATATGGAATATGATCCCGAAGCTGGATTATCCGATTTGCTATCAAGAAGGCCGATTTGAATTTGTCAAGGAACAAAATGACTACTTCGCGAGCAAAGACGCATACGGGAACAACAACATTGGCATGATAATTTTGCAACGGGATTGTCACGTATTGAACAACTCTTGAAGGGATATATTGCTCGGTCAAACGAGAGGCGGAGAAACGGAAGTTCGAACGTGCAGAGCAGCTAGAACAGTCTGCACGAGAGGCAGAACAACGGAAATTAGAGGCAGAACAACGGAAATTAAAACGTGCAGAACGTTGGAGGAAATTAGACGCACAGTGGAAGGAGGACGATGACCTTTTCTTTATCACGGATTTTGTAACACGTGAAGAAGGCGTGGGCGGCAAACCGCCCAAATTCTCTCCTTCACGTGTTCAATCGAATACACGGAGTTATTCCCAACCCCCCTACGGTTTGTGGTACACGAGGAGGAAGACGTTCTTATTATTGATTCAGCCACGGAAGAGTTCATTGAGGTTCCTCATGCCCTTACTAATGATGTTTCTCCGAGTTGCTCCTATTGATTCTCCTTTCCCGGTACCCGACCATTCGGACGAGATTGCCGACGTCAAGGTGGATGTTGGTGTTGACCCAATCACTATGCCCGTGGGCTTGCTTGCTTGAATCGATTGTGGTCCAACCGGGGACCGAACCGGTCCAATCCGATGGTTCAAAGGTGCACTCGGCAATTTTAGTTGCTTGATTTGAAGGCGTTAAACGCGCCATATGTATATGTGGATCCATATTTACGGCATTGCCGCCCTTTGGATTTTGTTGTCGGCGATTTCTCCACTCGCGCCATTCCATGTTTTTGCGATGTTGTGATTACGAGTTTCTCTGTGGTTGAGTGGACGTATGGAAGCACGATATTCGTGTTCGATCCGGGTTGATTCGAGGACGAATCCTTTTGAAGCGGGAGGGAATGATGTAGCCCAATTCAAGAGGAAGATTGAGTCTTTTATTTAGTCTTTTAATTAGTCTTTTATTATCCCACATTGGTTAATTGTCTTTTATATTTATTATTATTTTTAATTATTGTTATATTGTCCCACATTGCTAAAATTGCAATTGGACTTGGAGTCGTAGCCTATATAAGGCATTTCCTTGTATTTGAATAGGTAGCTTATTATTGAATCAAAAAAACTATTTTGGTTGAAATTCGAGAGATTGAATTTTCATCATAAGAAACTTTCGAGAGATTGGGTTTCTTTCAAGAAGTTTTCGAGAGATTGGACTTCTTTCGATTATCTGAGACGGGGTAATTGGTTGGTGTTCACGAGATGGGATCACCGTAGTAAATATTACGAGATGGAGTATTTACATATCCTTTTGTTATTTTCGTTATATATATTCAAAAAGCCATAAAAATATACTTTTCATTCTTTGAATAGTTTGCTGTGCTTTAATCAACGATCCTACGAGATTCGGTTTACATCAATTACAAACATTTTTCTCGTACTTTTTTTCGTACCCCTAGAGTACTTAGAATTACAAACGTTTTTTGTGACTTTTTTTTTGATTAGTGTGATTTTTGATTCCTTGTACAAGGCCATTCGGCCTCCGTTTTGCTTGCCGTTTGCGCCGGCGTGCCTTATTTATCGTTCGGTCGATATCACATCGGTACTTCAAAGAGAATTACAAACGTTTTTTTTTTTCGTACTTTTTTTCGTACCCATAGAGTACTTAAGCGTGTGATTTTTGATTCCTTGTACAAGGCCATTCGGCCTCCGTTTTGCTTGCCGTTTGCGCCGGCGTGCCTTATTTATCGTTACGGTCGATATCACATCGGTACTTCAAAGAGAATTACAAACGTTTTTTTTTTTTTTCGTACTTTTTTTCGTACCCATAGAGTACTTAAGCTTGTGTGATTTTTGATTCCTTGTACAAGGCCATTCGGCCTCCGTTTTGCTTGCCGTTTGCGCCGGCGTGCCTTATTTATCGTTCGGTCGATATCACATCGGTACTTCAAAGAGAATTACAAACGTTTTTTTTTCGTACTTTTTTTCGTACCCATAGAGTACTTAGCGTGTGATTTTTGATTCTTGTACAAGGCCATTCGGCCTCCGTTTTGCTTGCCGTTTGCGCCGGCGTGCCTTATTTATCGTTACGGTCGATATCACATCGGTACTTTAAAGAGAATTACAAACGTTTTTTTTTCGTACTTTTTTTCGTACCCATAGAGTACTTAACTTGTGTGATTTTTGATTCCTTGTACAAGGCCATTCGGCCTCCGTTTTGCTTGCCGTTTGCGCCGGCGTGCCTTATTTATCGTTACGGTCGATATCACATCGGTACTTCAAAGAGAATTACAAACGTTTTTTTTTCGTACTTTTTTTCGTACCCATAGAGTACTTAAGCGTGTGATTTTTGATTCCTTGTACAAGGCCATTCGGCCTCCGTTTTGCTTGCCGTTTGCGCCGGCGTGCCTTATTTATCGTTCGGTCGATATCACATCGGTACTTCAAAGAGAATTACAAACGTTTTTTTTTCGTACTTTTTTTCGTACCCATAGAGTACTTAGCGTGTGATTTTTGATTCCTTGTACAAGGCCATTCGGCCTCCGTTTTGCTTGCCGTTTGCGCCGGCGTGCCTTATTTATCGTTCGGTCGATATCACATCGGTACTTCAAAGAGAATTACAAACGTTTTTTTTCGTACTTTTTTTCGTACCCATAGAGTACTTAACTTGTGTGATTTTTGATTCCTTGTACAAGGCCATTCGGCCTCCGTTTTGCTTGCCGTTTGCGCCGGCGTGCCTTATTTATCGTTCGGTCGATATCACATCGGTACTTCAAAGAGAATTACAAACGTTTTTTTTCGTACTTTTTTTCGTACCCATAGAGTACTTAAGCGTGTGATTTTTGATTCCTTGTACAAGGCCATTACGGCCTCCGTTTTGCTTGCCGTTTGCGCCGGCGTGCCTTATTTATCGTTCGGTCGATATCACATCGGTACTTCAAAGAGAATTACAAACGTTTTTTTTCGTACTTTTTTTCGTACCCATAGAGTACTTAGCTTGTGTGATTTTTGATTCCTTGTACAAGGCCATTCGGCCTCCGTTTTGCTTGCCGTTTGCGCCGGCGTGCCTTATTTATCGTTCGGTCGATATCACATCGGTACTTCAAAGAGAATTACAAACGTTTTTTTTTCGTACTTTTTTTCGTACCCATAGAGTACTTAGCTGTGTGATTTTTGATTCCTTGTACAAGGCCATTCGGCCTCCGTTTTGCTTGCCGTTTGCGCCGGCGTGCCTTATTTATCGTTCGGTCGATATCACATCGGTACTTCAAAGAGAATTACAAACGTTTTTTTTCGTACTTTTTTTCGTACCCATAGAGTACTTAAGCGTGTGATTTTTGATTCCTTGTACAAGGCCATTCGGCCTCCGTTTTGCTTGCCGTTTGCGCCGGCGTGCCTTATTTATCGTTCGGTCGATATCACATCGGTACTTCAAAGAGAATTACAAACGTTTTTTTTCGTACTTTTTTTCGTACCCATAGAGTACTTGTGTGATTTTTGATTCCTTGTACAAGGCCATTCGGCCTCCGTTTTGCTTGCCGTTTGCGCCGGCGTGCCTTATTTATCGTTACGGTCGATATCACATCGGTACTTCAAAGAGAATTACAAACGTTTTTTTTCGTACTTTTTTTCGTACCCATAGAGTACTTAAGCGTGTGATTTTTGATTTCTTGTACAAGGCCATTCGGCCTCCGTTTTGCTTGCCGTTTGCGCCGGCGTGCCTTATTTATCGTTACGGTCGATATCACATCGGTACTTCAAAGAGAATTACAAACGTTTTTTTCGTACTTTTTTTCGTACCCATAGAGTACTTAAGCTTTGTGTGATTTTTGATTCCTTGTACAAGGCCATTTCGGCCTCCGTTTTGCTTGCCGTTTGCGCCGGCGTGCCTTATTTATCGTTCGGTCGATATCACATCGGTACTTCAAAGAGAATTACAAACGTTTTTTTTCGTACTTTTTTTCGTACCCATAGAGTACTTAAGCTTGTGTGATTTTTGATTCCTTGTACAAGGCCATTCGGCCTCCGTTTTGCTTGCCGTTTGCGCCGGCGTGCCTTATTTATCGTTCGGTCGATATCACATCGGTACTTCAAAGAGAATTACAAACGTTTTTTTTTCGTACTTTTTTTCGTACCCATAGAGTACTTAGCGTGTGATTTTTGATTCCTTGTACAAGGCCATTCGGCCTCCGTTTTGCTTGCCGTTTGCGCCGGCGTGCCTTATTTATCGTTCGGTCGATATCACATCGGTACTTCAAAGAGAATTACAAACGTTTTTTTTTTTCGTACTTTTTTTCGTACCCATAGAGTACTTAAGCTTGTGTGATTTTTGATTCCTTGTACAAGGCCATTCGGCCTCCGTTTTGCTTGCCGTTTGCGCCGGCGTGCCTTATTTATCGTTCGGTCGATATCACATCGGTACTTCAAAGAGAATTACAAACGTTTTTTTTCGTACTTTTTTTCGTACCCATAGAGTACTTAACTTGTGTGATTTTTGATTCCTTGTACAAGGCCATTCGGCCTCCGTTATTCAAGACATTATGGGCACCATTTTGGGAATGAATTCAAGGCATGGAATTATCAAGATACATTGAACTTAGAAGATTCAGAATTTCTGGAAACTGAAACGCAGCTTCTGTATTTCGCAATTTTGACCCTTATAACTTATCCGTATGAAATTAAGTCCTTGATGAAAGTTGTAGATCTTTTTTAGGACTATAAAATGCATATATGGTTTGCATTTATTGGACAATGGAAGCTCTGGATATAGATCGAATACAGAAGGCTGCTGAAGAAGATACATTGCATTTGGTGCATTCAAGATACATAAAGATACATTGAATCTAGATTCAATGAATCTAGCTAGTCTTGCATATGGACGAAAATTAGCATCCATGTATCTGAATTTGAAGTGTTTTTCTTATGTATCTAGCTTCTTATAATGTATCCTTGAAGCCTATAAATAGCCTACTACTTGTAACTTGTAATTCAGTTTTTTTTATCAATATAACTATTTGAGTTTTCTCCAAAGTGTTTACTTTTGGTGAGTGTTTCTGGATAGAACACTAAACTTAGGATTTATCAACAAACTTGAGCAAGTTGTTGTGGTATCCAAATCGATCCAAGGTAAGAAACAAGATTTCTAAGATTCCAAGGACATTTCCAAGAATCCCTAGAAACAGGATTTCTAGGCTTTTCAAGGAAGCTCTTATCTTTTACTTACTTTTCTTTTTATTCAAAAAACAACTTTACATCAATCCGATCCTTTTCATCATCTTCATTAAACAGATTCGTATCATCCGTTTTGCTTGCCGTTTGCGCCGGCGTGCCTTATTTATCGTTCTGGTCGATATCACATCAGTACTTCAAAGAGAATTACAAACGTTTTTTTTCGTACTTTTTTTTCGTACCCATAGAGTACTTACTTGTGTGATTTTTGATTCCTTGTACAAGGTCATTCTGGCGTCCGTTTTGCTTGCCGTTTGCGCCGGCGTGCCTTATTTATCGTTCTGGTCGATATCACATCAGTACTTCAAAGAGAATTACAAACGTTTTTTTTCGTACTTTTTTTCGTACCCATAGAGTACCGTGTGATTTTTGATTCCTTGTACAAGGCCATTCGGCCTCCGTTTTGCTTGCCGTTTGCGCCGGCGTGCCTTATTTATCGTTCTGGTCGATATCACATCAGTACTTCAAAGAGAATTACAAACGTTTTTTTTCGTACTTTTTTTTCGTACCCATAGAGTACTACTTACTTGTGTGATTTTTGATTCCTTGTACAAGGTCATTCTGGCGTCCGTTTTGCTTGCCGTTTGCGCCGGCGTGCCTTATTTATCGTTCTGGTCGATATCACATCAGTACTTCAAAGAGAATTACAAACGTTTTTTATCGTACTCTTTTTCGTACCCATAGACTACTTAACGGTGTGATTTTTGATTCCTTGTACAAGGCCATTCTGGCCTCCGTTTTGCTTGCCGTTTGCGCCGGCGTGCCTTATTTATCGTTCTGGTCGATATCACATCAGTACATCAAAGAGAATTACAAACGTTTTTTATCGTACTCTTTTTCGTACCCATAGACTACTTAACGGTGTGATTTTTGATTCCTTGTACAAGGCCATTCTGGCCTCCGTTTTGCTTGCCGTTTGCGCCGGCGTGCCTTATTTATCGTTCGGTCGATATCACATCGTACTTCAAAGAGAATTACAAACGTTTTTTTTCGTACTTTTTTTTCGTACCCATAGAGTACTTAATAAAGTGTGATTTTTGATTCCTTGTACAAGGCCATTCGGCCTCCGTTCGCTTGCCGTTTGCGCCGGCGTGCCTTATTTATCGTTCGGTCGATATCACATCGTACTTCAAAGAGAATTACAAACGTTTTTTTTCGTATTTTTTTTCGTACCCATAGAGTACTTAACTGTGTGATTTTTGATTCCTTGTACAAGGCCATTCTGGCCTCCGTTTTGCTTGCCGGTTGCGCCGGCGTGCCTTATTTATCGTTCTGGTCGATATCACATCAGTACTTCAAAGAGAATTACAAACGTTTTTTTTCGTACTTTTTTTTCGTACCCATAGAGTACTACTTACTTGTGTGATTTTTGATTCCTTGTACAAGGTCATTCTGGCGTCCGTTTTGCTTGCCGTTTGCGCCGGCGTGCCTTATTTATCGTTCTGGTCGATATCACATCAGTACTTCAAAGAGAATTACAAACGTTTTTTATCGTACTCTTTTTCGTACCCATAGACTACTTAACGGTGTGATTTTTGATTCCTTGTACAAGGCCATTCGGCCTCCGTTTTGCTTGCCGTTTGCGCCGGCGTGCCTTATTTATCGTTCTGGTCGATATCACATCAGTACATCAAAGAGAATTACAAACGTTTTTTATCGTACTCTTTTTCGTACCCATAGACTACTTAACGGTGTGATTTTTGATTCCTTGTACAAGGCCATTCGGGCCTCCGTTTTGCTTGCCGTTTGCGCCGGCGTGCCTTATTTATCGTTCTGGTCGATATCACATCAGTACATCAAAGAGAATTACAAACGTTTTTTATCGTACTCTTTTTCGTACCCATAGACTACTTAACGGTGTGATTTTTGATTCCTTGTACAAGGCCATTCGGCCTCCGTTTTGCTTGCCGTTTGCGCCGGCGTGCCTTCATCGCATTTCAAAGAGAATTACAAACGTTTTTTTTCGTACCCATAGAGTACTTAACTGTGTGATTTTTGATTTCTTGTACAAGGCCATTCTGGCCTCCGTTTTGCTTGCCGTTTGCGCCGGCGTGCCCTATTTATCGTTCTGGTCGATATGACATCAGTACTTCATAGAGAATTACAAACATTTTTTTTCGTACTTTTTTTCGTACCCATAGAGTACTTAACTGTGTGATTTTTGATTTCTTATACAAGGCCATTCTGGCCTCCGTTTTGCTTGCCGTTTGCGCCGGCGTGCCTTATTTATCGTTCTGGTCGATATCACATCAGTACTTCAAAGAGAATAACAAACGTTTTTCTTGTACTTTTTATCGTACCCATAGAGTACTTAACTGTGTGATTATTGATTCCTTGTACATGGCCATTCTGGCCTCCGTTTTGCTTGCCGTTTGCGCCGGCGTGCCTTATTTATCGTTCTGGTCGATATCACATCAGTACTTCAATGAGAATTACAAACGTTTTTTTTCGTACTTTTTTTCGTACCCATAGAGTACTTAACTGTGTGATTTTTGATTTCTTGAACATGGCCATTCTGGCCTCCGTTTTGCTTGCCGTTTGCGCCGGCGTGCCTTATTTATCGTTCTGGTCGATATCACATCAGTACTTCAAAGAGAATTACAAACGTTTTTTTTTCGTACTTTTTTTCGTACCCATAGAGTACTTAACTGTGTGATTTTTGATTCCATGTACGAAGCCATTCTGACCTCCGTTTTACTTGCCGTTTGCGCCGGCGTACCTTATTTATCGTTCTGGTCGATACCACTTCAGTACTTCAAAGAGAATTACAAACATTTTTTTTCGTACTTTTTTTTTGTACCCATAGAGTACTTAATGGTGTGATTTTTGATTCTTTGTACAAGGCCATTCTGGCCTCCGTTTTGCTTGCCGTTTGCGCCGGCGTGCCTTATTTATCGTTCTGGTCGATATCACATCAGTACTTCAAAGAGAATTACAAACGTTTTATTTCCGTAACCATAGAGTACTTAATTGTGTGATTTTTGATTCATTGTACAAGGCCATTCTGGCCTCCGTTTTGCTTGCCGTTTGCGCCGGCGTGCCTTATTTATCGTTCTGGTCGATATCACATCAGTACTTCAAAGAGAATTACAAACGTTTTTTTCGTACTTTTTTTCGTACCCATAGAGTACTTAACTGTATGATTTTTGATTTCTTGTACAAGGCCATTCTGGCCTCCGTTTTGCTTGCCGTTTGCGCCGGCGTCTTATTTATCGTTCGGTCGATATCACATCGTACTTCAAAGAGAATTACAAACGTTTTTTTTCGTACTTTTTTTCGTACCCATAGAGTACTTAACGCGTGTGATTTTTGATTCCTTGTACAAGGCCATTCGACCTCCGTTTTGCTTTCCGTTTGCGCCGGCGTGCCTTATTTATCGTTCGGGCGATATCACATCGTACTTCAAAGAGAATTACAAACGTTTTTTTTCATACTTTTTTTCCTACCCATAAAGTACTTACGTTTTGCTTGCCGTTTGCGCCGGCGTGCCTTATTTATCGTTCGGTCGATATCACATCGTACTTCAAAGAGAATTACAAACGTTTTTTTTCGTACTTTTTTTTTTCGTACCCATAGAGTACTTAACTTGTGTGATTTTTGATTCTTTGTACAAGGCCATTCGGCCTCCGTTTTGCTTGCCGTTTGCGCCGGCGTGCCTTATTTATCGTTCTGGTCGATATCACATCAGTACTTCAAAGAGAATTAGAAACATTTTTTTTCGTACTTTTTTTTCGTACCCATAGAGTACTTAACTGTGTGATTTTTGATTTCTTGTACAAGGCCATTCTGGCCTCCGTTTTGCTTGCCGTTTGCGCCGGCGTGCCTTATTTATCGTTCGGTCGATATCACATCGTACTTCAAAGAGAATTACAAACGTTTTTTTTTTTCCGTACCCATATAGTACTTAATTGTGGGATTTTTGATTCATTGTACAAGGCCATTCGGCCTCCGTTTTGCTTGCCGTTTGCGCCGGCGTGCCTTATTTATCGTTCGGTCGATATCACATCACTACTTCAAAGAGAATTACAACATTTTTTTTCGTACTTTTTTTCGTACCATAGAGTACTTAACGTGTGATTTTTGATTTCTTGTACAAGGTCATTCGGCCTCCGTTTTGCTTGCCGTTTGCGCCGGCGTGCCTTATTTATCGTTCGGTCGATATCACATCAGTACTTCAAAGAGAATTACAAACGTTTTTTTTCGTACCCATAGAGTACTTAACTGTGTGATTTTTGATTTCTTGTACAAGGCCATTCTGGCCTCCGTTTTGCTTGCCGTTTGCGCCGGCGTGCCCTATTTATCGTTCTGGTCGATATGACATCAGTACTTCATAGAGAATTACAAACATTTTTTTTCGTACTTTTTTTCGTACCCATAGAGTACTTAACTGTGTGATTTTTGATTTCTTATACAAGGCCATTCTGGCCTCCGTTTTGCTTGCCGTTTGCGCGGCGTGCCTTATTTATCGTTCGGTCGATATCACATCGTACTTCAAAGAGAATAACAAACGTTTTTCTTGTACTTTTTATCGTACCCATAGAGTACTTAGCGTGTGATTATTGATTCCTTGTACATGGCCATTCGGCCTCCGTTTTGCTTGCCGTTTGCGCCGGCGTGCCTTATTTATCGTTCGGTCGATATCACATCGTACTTCAATGAGAATTACAAACGTTTTTTTTCGTACTTTTTTTCGTACCCATAGAGTACTTAACTCGTGTGATTTTTGATTTCTTGAACATGGCCATTCGGCCTCCGTTTTGCTTGCCGTTTGCGCCGGCGTGCCTTATTTATCGTTCGGTCGATATCACATCAGTACTTCAAAGAGAATTACAAACGTTTTTTTTCGTACTTTTTTTCGTACCCATAGAGTACTTAACTGTGTGATTTTTGATTCCTTGTACGAAGCCATTCTGACCTCCGTTTTACTTGCCGTTTGCGCCGGCGTACCTTATTTATCGTTCTGGTCGATACCACTTCAGTACTTCAAAGAGAATTACAAACATTTTTTTTCGTACTTTTTTTTGTACCCATAGAGTACTTAACTGTGTGATTTTTGATTCTTTGTACAAGGCCATTCTGGCCTCCGTTTTGCTTGCCGTTTGCGCCGGCGTGCCTTATTTATCGTTCGGTCGATATCACATTTTCAAAGAGAATTACAAACGTTTTATTTCCGTAACCATAGAGTACTTAATTGTGTGATTTTTGATTCATTGTACAAGGCCATTCTGGCCTCCGTTTTGCTTGCCGTTTGCGCCGGCGTGCCTTATTTATCGTTCTGGTCGATATCACATCGTACTTCAAAGAGAATTACAAACGTTTTTTTTCGTACTTTTTTTCGTACCCATAGAGTACTTAACCGTGTGATTTTTGATTTCTTGTACAAGGCCATTCTGGCCTCCGTTTTGCTTGCCGTTTGCGCCGGCGTCTTATTTATCGTTCTGGTCGATATCACATCAGTACTTCAAAGAGAATTACAAATGTTTTTTTTCGTACTTTTTTTCGTACCCATAGAGTACTTAACTGTGTGATTTTTGATTCCTTGTACAAGGCCATTCTGACCTCCGTTTTGCTTTCCGTTTGCGCCGGCGTACCTTATTTATCGTTCTGGGCGATACCACATCAGTACTTCAAAGAGAATTACAAACGTTTTTTTTCATACTTTTTTTCCTACCCATAAAGTACTTATTGCTTGCCGTTTGCGCCGGCGTGCCTTATTTATTGTTCTGGTCGATATCACATCAGTACTTCCAAGAGAATTACAAACGTTTTTTTTCGTACTTTTTTCGTACCCATAGAGTACTTAACTGTGTGATTTTTGATTCTTTGTACAAGGCCATTCTGGCCTCCGTTTTGCTTGCCGTTTGCGCCGGCGTGCCTTATTTATCGTTCTGGTCGATATCACATCAGTACTTCAAAGAGAATTAGAAACATTTTTTTTCGTACTTTTTTTTCGTACCCATAGAGTACTTAACTGTGTGATTTTTGATTTCTTGTACAAGGCCATTCTGGCCTCCGTTTTGCTTGCCGTTTGCGCCGGCGTGCCTTATTTATCGTTCTGGTCGATATCACATCAGTACTTCAAAGAGAATTACAAACGTTTTTTTTCCGTAACCATATAGTACTTAATTGTGGGATTTTTGATTCATTGTACAAGGCTATTCTGGCCTCCGTTTTGCTTGCCGTTTGCGCCGGCGTGCCTTATTTATCGTTCTGGTCGATATCACATCACTACTTCAAAGAGAATTACATACATTTTTTTTCGTATTTTTTTCGTACGCATAGAGTACTTAACTGTGTGATTTTTGATTTCTTGTACAAGGTCATTCTGGCCTCCGTTTTGCTTGCCGTTTGCGCCGGCGTGCCTTATTTATCGTTCTGGTCGATATCACATCAGTACTTCAAAGAGAATTACAAACGTTTTTTACATACTTTTTTTCATACCCATAGAGTACTTAACTGTGTGATTTTTGATTCCTTGTACAAGGCCATTCTGGCCTCCGTTTTGCTTGCCGTTTGCGCCGGCGTGCCATATTTATCGTTATGGTCGATAACACATCAGTACTTCAATGAGAATTACAAACGTTTTTTTTCGTACTTTTTTTCGTACCCATAGAGTATTTAACGGTGTGATTTTTGATTCCTTGTACAAGGCCATTCTGACCTCCGTTTTGCTTGCCGTTTGCGCCGGCGTACCTTATTTATCGTTCTGGTCGATACCACATCAGTACTTCAAAGAGAATTACAAACGTTTTTTTCGTACTTTTTTTCGTACCCATAAAGTACTTATCTGTGTGATTTTTGATTCCTTGTACAAGGCCTTTCTGGCCTCCGTTTTGCTTGCCGTTTGCGCCGGCGTGCCTTATTTATCGTTCTGGTCGATATCACATCGTACTTCAAAGAGAATTACAAACGTTTTTTTTCGTACTTTTTTTCGTACCCATAGAGTACTTAAGCGTGTGATTTTTGATTCCTTGTACAAGGCCATTCGGCCTCCGTATTGCTTGCCGTTTGCGCCGGCGTGCCTTATTTATCGTTCTGGTCGATATCACATCAGTACTTCAAAGAGAATTACAAACATTTTTTTTTCGTACTTTTTTTCGTACCCATAGAGTACTTAACTATGTGATTTTTGATTCCTTGTACAAGGCCATTCTGGCCTCCGTTTTTCTTGCCGTTTGCCCCGGCGTGCCTTATTTATCGTTCGGTCGATATCACATCGTACTTCAAAGAGAATTACAAACGTTTTTTTTCGTACTTTTTTTCGTACCCATAGAGTACTTAACTGTGTCATTTTTGATTCCTTGTACAAGGCCATTATGGCCTCCGTTTTGCTTGCCGTTTGCGCCGGCGTGCCTTATTTTTCGTTCTGGTCGATATCACATCAGTACTTCAAAGAGAATTACAAAAGTTTTTTTTCGTACTTTTTTTTTCGTACCCATAGAGTACTTAAGCGTGTGATTTTTGATTCCTTGTACAAGTCCATTCGGCCTCCGTTTTGCTTGCCGTTTGCGCCGGCGTGCCTTATTTATCGTTCTGGTCGATATCACATCAGTACTTCAAAGAGAATTACAAACGTTTTTTTTCGTACTTTTTTTCGTACCCATAGAGTACTTAACTATGTGATTTTTGATTCCTTGTACAAGGCCATTCTGGCCTCCGTTTTTCTTGCCGTTTGCGCCGGCGTGCCTTATTCATCGTTCTGGTCGATATCACATCAGTACTTCAAAGAGAATTACAAACGTTTTTTTTCGTAACCATAGAGTATTTAACTGTGTGGTTTTTGATTCCTTGTACAAGGCCATTCTGGCCTCCGTTTTGCTTGCCGTTTGAGCCGGCGTGCCCTATTTATCGTTCTGGTCGATATCACATCAGTACTTCAAAGAGAATTACAAACGTTTTTTTCCTACCCATAAAGGACTTATTGCTTGCCGTTTGCGCCGGCGTGCCTTATTTATCGTTCTGGTCGATTTCACATCAGTACTTCCATGAGAATTACAAACGTTTTTTTTTCGTACTTTTTTTCGTACCCATAGAGTACTTAACTGTGTGATTTTTGATTCTTTGTACAAGGCCAATCTGGCCTCCGTTTTGCTTGCCGTTTGCGCCGGCGTGCCTTATTTATCGTTCTGGTCGATATCACATCAGTACTTCAAAGAGAATTACAAACGTTTTTTTTCGTACTTTTTTTTCGTACCCATAGAGTACTTAACGGTGTGATTTTTGATTTCTTGTACAAGGCCATTCTGGCCTCCGTTTTGCTTGCCGTTTGCGCCGGCGTGCCTTATTTATCGTTCTGGTCGATATCACATCAGTACTTCAAAGAGAATTACAAACGTTTTTTTTCCGTAACCATAGAGTACTTAATTGTGTGATTTTTGATTCATTGTACAAGGCTATTCTTGCCTCCGTTTTGCTTGCCGGTTACGCCGGCGTGCCTTATTTATCGTTCTGGTCGATATCACATCAGTACTTCAAAGAGACTTACAAACGTTTTTTTTCGTACTTTTTTCGTACCCATAGAGTACTTAACTGTGTGATTTTTGATTTCTTGTACAAGGCCATTCTGGCCTCCGTTTTGCATGCCGTTTGCGCCGGCGTGCCTTATTTATCGTTCGGTCGATATCACATCGGTACTTCAAAGAGAATTACAAACGTTTTTTATCGTACTTTTTCGTACCCATAGACTACTTAACGGTGTGATTTTTGATTCCTTGTACAGGCCATTCGGCCTCCGTTTTGCTTGCCGTTTGCGCCGGCGTGCCTTATTTATCGTTCGGTCGATAACACATCGTACTTCAAAGAGAATTACAAACGTTTTTTTTCGTACATTTTTTCGTACCCATAGAGTACTTAATCGTGTGATTTTGATTCCTTGTACACGGCCATTCGACCTCCGTTTTGCTTGCCGTTTGCGCCGGCGTGCCTTATTTATCATTCGGTCGATACCACATCGAATTACAAACTTCAAAGAGAATTACAAACGTTTTTTTTTTCGTACTATTTTTTTCGTACCCATAGAGAATTACTTAACCCATAGAGTGTGATTTTTGATTCCTTGTACAAGGCCATTCTGGCCTCCGTTTTGCTTGCCGTTTGCGCCGGCGTGCCTTATTTATCGTTATGGTTGATAACACATCAGTACTTCAATGAGAATTACAAACGTTTTTTTTCGTACTTTTTTTCGTACCCATAGAGTATTTAACGGTGTGATTTTTGATTCCTTGTACAAGGCCATTCTGACCTCCGTTTTGCTTGCCGTTTGCGCCGGCGTACCTTATTTATCGTTCTGGTCGATACCACATCAGTACTTCAAAGAGAATTACAAACGTTTTTTTTTCATACTTTTTTTCGTACCCATAAAGTACTTAACTGTGTGATTTTTGATTCCTTGTACAAGGCCTTTCTGGCCTCCGTTTTGCTTGCCGTTTGCGCCGGCGTGCCTTATTTATCGTTCTGGTCGATATCACATCAGTAATTCAAAGAGAATTACAAACTTTTTTTTTCGTACTTTTTTTCGTACCCATAGAGTACTTAATTGTGTCATTTTTGATTCCATGTACAAGGCCATTATGGCCTCCGTTTTGCTTGCCGTTTGCGCCGGCGTGCCTTATTTTTCGTTCTGGTCGATATCACATCAGTACTTCAAAGAGAATTACAAAAGTTTTTTTTCGTACTTTTTTTCGTACCCATAGAGTACTTAACTGTGTGATTTTTGATTCCTTGTACAAGTCCATTCGGCCTCCGTTTTGCTTGCCGTTTGCGCCGGCGTGCCTTATTTATCGTTCTGGTCGATATCACATCAGTACTTCAAAGAGAATTACAAACGTTTTTTTTCGTACTTTTTTTCGTACCCATAGAGTACTTAACTATGTGATTTTTGATTCCTTGTACAAGGCCATTCTGGCCTCCGTTTTTCTTGCCGTTTGCGCCGGCGTGCCTTGTTCATCGTTTTGGTCGATATCACATCAGTACTTCAAAGAGAATTACAAACGTTTTTTTTCGTAACCATAGAGTACTTAACTGTGTGGTTTTTGATTCCTTGTACAAGGCCATTCTGGCCTCCGTTTTGCTTGCCGTTTGAGCCGGCGTGCCCTATTTATCGTTCTGGTCGATATCACATCTTTTTTCGTACTTTTTTTTACTTCAAAGAGAATTACAAACGCTTTTTTTCGTACGTTTTTTTCGTACCCATAGAGTACTTAAGCGTGTGATTTTTGATTTCTTGTACAAGGCCATTCTGGCCTCCGTTTTGCTTGCCGTTTGCGCCGGCGTGCCTTATTCATCGTTCGGTCGATATCACATCTGTACTTCAAAGAGAATTACAAATGTTTTTTTTTCGTACCCATAGAGTACTTAAGCGTGTGATTTTTGATTCCTTGTACAAGGCCATTCGGCCTCCGTTTTGCTTGCCGTTTGGGCCGGCGTGCCCTATTTATCGTTCGGTCGATATCACATCAGTACTTCAAAGAGAATTACAAACGTTTTTTTTCATACTTTTTTTCGTACCCATAGAGTACTTCTGTGTGATTTTTGATTTCTTGTACACGGCCATTCTGGCCTCCGATTTGCTTGCCGTTTGCGCCGGCGTGCCTTATTTATCGTTCTGGTCGATATCACATCAGTACTTCAAAGAGAATTACAAACGTTTTTTTTCCGTAACCATAGAGTACTTAATTGTGTGATTTTTGATTCATTGTACAAGGCCATTCTGGCCTCCGTTTTGCTTGCCGTTTGCGCCGGCGTGCCTTATTTATTGTTCTGGTCGATATCACATCAGTACTTCAAAGAGACTTACAAACGTTTTTTTTCGTACTTTTTTTCGTACCCATAGAATACTTAACTGTGTGGTTTTTGATTTCTTGTACAAGGCCATTCTGGCCTCCGTTTTGCTTGCCGTTTGTGCCGGCGTGCCTTATTTATCGTTCGGTCGATATCACATCGTACTTCAAAGAGAATTACAAATGTTTTTTTTCGTACTTTTTTTCGTACCCATAGAGTACTTAACGTGTGATTTTTGATTCCTTGTACAAGGCCATTCGACCTCCGTTTTTTTGTTTTGCCGTTTGCGCCGGCGTGCCTTATTTATCGTTCGGTCGTGCCTTATTATCACATTTCACGTACTTCAGAGAGAATTACAAACGTTTTTTTTTCGTACTTTTTTTCGTACCCATAGAGTACTTAACCGTGTGATTTTTGATTCTTTGTACAAGGCCATTTCGGCCTCCGTTTTGCTTGCCGTTTGCGCCGGCGTGCCTTATTTATCGTTCTGGTCGATATCTCATCAGTACTTCAAAGAGAATTACAAACGTTTTTTTTCGTACTTTTTTTTCGTACCCATAGAGTACTTAACGGTGTGATTTTTGATTTCTTGTACAAGGCCATTCTGGCCACCGTTTTGCTTGCCGTTTGCGCCGGCGTGCCTTATTTATCGTTCTGGTCGATATCACATCAGTACTTCAAAGAGAATTACAAACGTTTTTTTTCCGTAACCATAGAGTACTTAATTGTGTGATTTTTGATTCATTGTACAAGGCTATTCTGGCCTCCGTTTTGCTTGCCGGTTACGCCGGCGTGCCTTATTTATCGTTCTGGTCGATATCACATCAGTACTTCAAAGAGACTTACAAACGTTTTTTTTCGTACTTTTTTCGTACCCATAGAGTACTTAACTGTGTGATTTTTGATTTCTTGTACAAGGCCATTCGGCCTCCGTTTTGCTTGCCGTTTGCGCCGGCGTGCCTTATTTATCGTTCTGGTCGATATCACATCAGTACTTCAAAGAGAATTACAAACGTTTTTTATCGTACTCTTTTTCGTACCCATAGACTACTTAACGGTGTGATTTTTGATTCCTTGTACAAGGTCATTCTGGCCTCCGTTTTGCTTGCCGTTTGCGCCGGCGTGCCTTATTTATCGTTCTGGTCGATAACACATCAGTACTTCAAAGAGAATTACAAACGTTTTTTTTCGTACATTTTTTCGTACCCATAGAGTACTTAAGCGTGTGATTTTGATTCCTTGTACACGGCCATTCGACCTCCGTTTTGCTTGCCGTTTGCGCCGGCGTGCCTTATTTATCGTTCGGTCGATACCACATCGTACTTCAAAGAGAATTACAAACGTTTTTTTCGTTTTTTTTCGTACCCATAGAGTACTTAACCGTGTGATTTTTGATTCCATGTACAAGGCCATTCGGCCTCCGTTTTGCTTGCCGTTTGAGCCGGCGTGCCCTATTTATCGTTCGGTCGATATCACATCGGTACTTCAAAGAGAATTACAAACGTTTTTTTTCATACTTTTTTTCGTACCCATAGAGTACTTAGCGTGTGATTTTTGATTTCTTGTACAAGGCCATTCTGGCCTCCGTTTTGCTTGCCGTTTGCGCCGGCGTGCCTTATTTATCGTTATGGTTGATAACACATCAGTACTTCAAAGAGAATTACAAACGTTTTTTTTCGTACTTTTTTTCGTACCCATAGAGTATTTAACGGTGTGATTTTTGATTCCTTGTACAAGGCCATTCTGACCTCCGTTTTGCTTGCCGTTTGCGCCGGCGTACCTTATTTATCGTTCTGGTCGATACCACATCAGTACTTCAAAGAGAATTACAAACGTTTTTTTTTCGTACTTTTTTTCGTACCCATAAAGTACTTAACTGTGTGATTTTTGATTCCTTGTACAAGGCCTTTCTGGCCTCCGTTTTGCTTGCCGTTTGCGCCGGCGTGCCTTATTTATCGTTCGGTCGATATCACATCGTACTTCAAAGAGAATTACAAACGTTTTTTTTTTTTCGTACTTTTTTTCGTACCCATAGAGTACTTAACCGTGTGATTTTTGATTCCTTGTACAAGGCCATTCGGCCTCCGTTTTGCTTGCCGTTTGCGTCGGCGTGCCTTATTTATCGTTCGGTCGATATCACATCAGTACTTCAAAGAGAATTACAAACGTTTTTTTTCGTACTTTTTTTCGTACCCATAGAGTACTTAACTATGTGATTTTTGATTCCTTGGACAAGGCCATTCTGGCCTCCGTTTTTCTTGCTGTTTGCGCCGGCGTGCCTTATTTATCGTTCTAGTCGAAATCACATCAGTACTTCAAAGAGAATTACAAACGTTTTTTTTCGTACCCATAGAGTACTTAACTGTGTCATTTTTGATTCCTTGTACAAGGCCATTCTGGCCTCCGTTTTGCTTGCCGTTTGCGCCGGCGTGCCTTATTTTTCGTTCGGTCGATATCACATCGTATTTCAAAGAGAATTACAAAAGTTTTTTTTCGTACTTTTTTTCGTACCCATAGAGTACTTAGCGTGTGATTTTTGATTCCTTGTACAAGGCCATTCGGCCTCCGTTTTGCTTGCCGTTTGCGCCGGCGTGCCTTATTTATCGTTCGGTCGATATCACATCGTACTTCAAAGAGAATTACAAATGTTTTTTTTCGTACTTTTTTTCGTACCCATAGAGTACTTAACTATGTGATTTTTGATTCCTTGTACAAGGCCATTCTGGCCTCCGTTTTTCTTGCCGTTTGCGCCGGCGTGCCTTATTTATCGTTCTGGTCGAAATCACATCAGTACTTCAAAGAGAATTACAAACGTTTTTTTTCGTTCTTTTTTTCGTACCCATAGAGTATTTAACGGTGTGATTTTTGATTCCTTGTACAAGGCCATTCTGACCTCCGTTTTGCTTGCCGTTTGCGCCGGCGTACCTTATTTATCGTTCTGGTCGATACCACATCAGTACTTCAATGAGAATTACAAACGTTTTTTTTCGTACTTTTTTTGTACCCATAAAGTACTTAACTGTGTGATTTTTGATTCCTTGTACAAGGCCTTTCTGGCCTCCATTTTGCTTGCCGTTTGCGCCGGCGTGCCTTATTTATCATTCTGGTCGATATCACATCAGTACTTCAAAGAGAATTACAAACGTTTTTTTTGTACTTTTTTTCGTACCCATAGAGTACTTAACTTTGTGATTTTTGATTCCTTGTACAAGGCCATTCTGGCCTCCGTTTTGCTTGCCGTTTGCGCCGGCGTGCCTTATTTATCGTTATGGTCGATATCACATCGTACTTCAAAAAAAATTACAAACGTTTTTTTTCGTACTTTTTTTCGTACCCATAGAGTACTTAAGCGTGTGATTTTTGATTCCTTGTACAAGGCCATTCTTGCCTCCGTTTTGCTTGCCGTTTGCGCCGGCGTGCCTTATTTATCGTTCTGGTCGATATCACATCAGTACTTCAAAGAGAATTACAAACGTTTTTTTCGTACTTTTTTTCGTACCCATAGAGTACTTAACTATGTGATTTTTGATTCCTTGTACAAGGCCATTCTGGCCTCCGTTTTTCTTGCCGTTTGCGCCGGCGTGCCTTATTTATCATTCTGGTCGAAATCACATCGTACTTCAAAGAGAATTACAAACGTTTTTTTTCGTACTTTTTTTCGTACCCATAGAGTACTTAACGTGTCATTTTTGATTCCTTGTACAAGGCCATTCTTGCCTCCGTTTTGCTTGCCGTTTGCGCCGGCGTGCCTTATTTATCGTTCGGTCGATATCACATCGTACTTCAAAGAGAATTACAAAAGTTTTTTTTCGTACTTTTTTTCGTACCCATAGAGTACTTAAACGTGTGATTTTTGATTTCTTGTACAAGGCCATTCTGGCCTCCGTTTTGCTTGCCGTTTGCGCCGGCGTGCCTTATTTATCGTTCTGGTCGATATCACATCAGTACTTCAAAGAGAATTACAAACGTTTTTTTTTCCGTAACCATAGAGTACTTAATTGTGTGATTTTTGATTCATTGTACAAGGCTATTCTGGCCTCCGTTTTGCTTGCCGGTTACGCCGGCATGCCTTATTTATCGTTCTGGTCGATATCACATCAGTACTTCAAAGAGAATTACAAACGTTTTTTTTCGTACCCATAGAGTACTTAACTGTGTGATTTTTGATTCCTTGTACAAGGCCATTCGGCCTCCGTTTTGCTTGCCGTTTGCGCCGGCGTGCCTTATTTATCGTTCGGTCGATATCACATCGTACTTCAAAGAGAATTACAAACGTTTTTTTTCGTACTTTTTTTCGTACCCATAGAGTACTTAAGCGTGTGATTTTTGATTCCTTGTACAAGGCCATTCGGCCTCCGTTTTGCTTGCCGTTTGCGCCGGCGTGCCTTATTTATCGTTCTGGTCGATAACACATCAGTACTTCAAAGAGAATTACAAACGTTTTTTTTCGTACATTTTTTCGTACCCATAGAGTACTTAACTGTGTGATTTTGATTCCTTGTACACGGCCATTCTGACCTCCGTTTTGCTTGCCGTTTGCGCCGGCGTGCCTTATTTATCGTTCTGGTCGATACCACTTCAGTACTTCAAAGAGAATTACAAACGTTTTTTTTCGTACCCATAGAGTACTTAACTGTGTGATTTTTGATTCCATGTACAAGGCCATTCTGGCCTCCGTTTTGCTTGCCGTTTGAGCCGGCGTGCCCTATTTATCGTTCTGGTCGATATCACATCAGTACTTCAAAGAGAATTACAAACGTTTTTTTTCATACTTTTTTTCGTACCCATAGAGTACTTAACTGTGTGATTTTTGATTCCTTGTACAAGGCCATTCTGGCCTCCGTTTTGCTTGCCGTTTGCGCCGGCGTGCCTTATTTATCGTTATGGTTGATAACACATCAGTACTTCAATGAGAATTACAAACGTTTTTTTTCGTACTTTTTTTCGTACCCATAGAGTATTTAACGGTGTGATTTTTGATTCCTTGTACAAGGCCATTCTGACCTCCGTTTTGCTTGCCGTTTGCGCCGGCGTACCTTATTTATCGTTCTGGTCGATACCACATCAGTACTTCAAAGAGAATTACAAACGTTTTTTTTTCGTACTTTTTTTCGTACCCATAAAGTACTTATCTGTGTGATTTTTGATTCCTTGTACAAGGCCTTTCTGGCCTCCGTTTTGCTTGCCGTTTGCGCCGGCGTGCCTTATTTATCGTTCGGTCGATATCACATCGTACTTCAAAGAGAATTACAAACGTTTTTTTTCATACTTTTTTTCGTACCCATAGAGTACTTAAGCGTGTGATTTTTGATTCCTTGTACAAGGCCATTCTCGGCCTCCGTTTTGCTTGCCGTTTGCGTCGGCGTGCCTTATTTATCGTTCTGGTCGATATCACATCAGTACTTCAAAGAGAATTACAAACATTTTTTTTCGTACTTTTTTTCGTACCCATAGAGTACTTAACTATGTGATTTTTGATTCCTTGGACAAGGCCATTCTGGCCTCCGTTTTTCTTGTTGTTTGCGCCGGCGTGCCTTATTTATCGTTCTGGTCGAAATCACATCAGTACTTCAAAGAGAATTACAAACGTTTTTTTTCGTACCCATAGAGTACTTAACTCTGTCATTTTTGATTCCTTGTACAAGGCCATTCTGGCCTCCGTTTTGCTTGCCGTTTGCGCCGGCGTGCCTTATTTTTCGTTCGGTCGATATCACATCAGTATTTCAAAGAGAATTACAAAAGTTTTTTTTCGTACTTTTTTTCGTACCCATAGAGTACTTAACTCGTGTGATTTTTGATTCCTTGTACAAGGCCATTCGGCCTCCGTTTTGCTTGCCGTTTGCGCCGGCGTGCCTTATTTATCGTTCGGTCGATATCACATCAGTACTTCAAAGAGAATTACAAACGTTTTTTTTCGTACTTTTTTTCGTACCCATAGAGTACTTAACTATGTGATTTTTGATTCCTTGTACAAGGCCATTCTGGCCTCCGTTTTTCTTGCCGTTTGCGCCGGCGTGCCTTATTTATCGTTCTGGTCGAAATCACATCAGTACTTCAAAGAGAATTACAAACGTTTTTTTTCGTACCCATAGAGTATTTAACGGTGTGATTTTTGATTCCTTGTACAAGGCCATTCTGACCTCCGTTTTGCTTGCCGTTTGCGCCGGCGTACCTTATTTATCGTTCTGGTCGATACCACATCAGTACTTCAATGAGAATTACAAACGTTTTTTTTCGTACTTTTTTTGTACCCATAAAGTACTTAACTGTGTGATTTTTGATTCCTTGTACAAGGCCTTTCTGGCCTCCATTTTGCTTGCCGTTTGCGCCGGCGTGCCTTATTTATCATTCGGTCGATATCACATCGTACTTCAAAGAGAATTACAAACGTTTTTTTTGTACTTTTTTTCGTACCCATAGAGTACTTAACCGTGTGATTTTTGATTCCTTGTACAAGGCCATTCGGCCTCCGTTTTGCTTGCCGTTTGCGCCGGCGTGCCTTATTTATCGTTTTGGTCGATATCTCATCAGTACTTCAAAGAGAATCACAAACGTTTTTTTTCGTACTTTTTTTCGTACCCATAGAGTACTTAACTGTGTGATTTTTGATTCCTTGTACAAGGCCATTCTTGCCTCCGTTTTGCTTGCCGTTTGCGCCGGCGTGCCTTATTTATCGTTCTGGTCGATATCACATCAGTACTTCAAAGAGAATTACAAACTTTTTTTTTCGTACTTTTTTTCGTACCCATAGAGTACTTAACTATGTGATTTTTGATTCCTTGTACAAGGCCATTCTGGCCTCCGTTTTTCCGTTTGCGCCGGCGTGCCTTATTTATCGTTCTGGTCGAAATCACATCAGTACTTCAAAGAGAATTACAAACGTTTTTTTTCGTACTTTTTTTCGTACCCATAGAGTACTTAACTATGTCATTTTTGATTCCTTGTACAAGGCCATTCTTGCCTCCGTTTTCCTTGCCGTTTGCGCCGGCGTGCCTTATTTATCGTTCTGGTCGATATCACATCAGTACTTCAAAGAGAATTACAAATGTTTTTTTTCGTACTTTTTTTCGTACCCATAGAGTACTTAACGTGTGATTTTTGATTCCTTGTACAAGGCCATTCTCGCCTCCGTTTTGCTTGCCGTTTGCGCCGGCGTGCCTTATTTATCGTTCGGTCGATATCACATCGGTACTTCAACAAAAAATTCCAAAGTTTTTTTTCGTACTTTTTTTCGTACCCATAGAGTACTTAATTGTGTGATTTTTGATTCCTTGTACAAGGCCATTCGGCCTCCGTTTTGCTTGCCGTTTGCGCCGGCGTGCCTTATTTATCGTTCGGTCGATATCACATCGTACTTCAAAGAGAATTACAAACGTTTTTTTCGTTTTTTTTCGTACCCATAGAGTACTTAAGCGTGTGATTTTTGATTCCTTGTACAAGGCCATTCGGCCTCCGTTTTGCTTGCCGTTTGCGCCGGCGTGCCTTATTTATCGTTCGGTCGATATCACATCGTACTTCAAAGAGAATTACAAACGTTTTTTTTCGTACTTTTTTTCGTACCCATAGAGTACTTAAGCGTGTGATTTTTGATTCCTTGTACAAGGCCATTCGGCCTCCGTTTTGCTTGCCGTTTGCGCCGGCGTGCCTTATTTATCGTTATGGTCGATAACACATCGTACTTCAAAGAGAATTACAAACGTTTTTTTTCGTACTTTTTTTTTTCGTACCCATAGAGTACTTAACTCGTGTGATTTTTGATTCCTTGTACAAGGCCATTCGGCCTCCGTTTTGCTTGCCGTTTGCGCCGGCGTGCCTTATTTATCGTTCGGTCGATATCACATCGTACTTCAAAGAGAATTACAAACGTTTTTTTTCGTACTTTTTTTCGTACCCATAGAGTACTTAACGTGTGATTTTTGATTCCTTGTACAAGGCCATTCGGCCTCCGTTTTGCTTGCCGTTTGCGCCGGCGTGCCTTATTTATCGTTCGGTCGATATCACATCGTACTTCAAAGAGAATTACAAACGTTTTTTTTTCGTACTTTTTTTCGTACCCATAGAGTACTTAATTGTGTGATTTTTGATTCCTTGTACAAGGCCATTCTTGCCTCCGTTTTGCTTGCCGTTTGCGCCGGCGTGCCTTATTTATCGTTCTGGTCGATTTCACATCGTACTTCAAAGAGAATTACAAACGTTTTTTTTCGTACTTTTTTTTCGTACCCATAGAGTACTTAACTGTGTGATTTTTGATTCCTTGTACAAGGCCATTCGGCCTCCGTTTTGCTTGCCGTTTGCGCCGGCGTGCCTTATTTATCGTTCGGTCGATATCACATCGTACTTCAAAGAGAATTACAAACGTTTTTTTTCGTACTTTTTTTCGTACCCATAGAGTACTTAACGTGTGATTTTTGATTCCTTGTACAAGGCCATTCTTGCCTCCGTTTTGCTTGCCGTTTGCGCCAGCGTGCCTTATTTATCGTTCTGGTCGATAACACATCAGTAGTTCAAAGAGAATTACAAACGTTTTTTTTCGTACATTTTTTCGTACCCATAGAGTACTTAACTGTGTGATTTTGATTCCTTGTACACGGCCATTCTGACCTCCGTTTTGCTTGCCGTTTGCGCCGGCGTGCCTTATTTATCGTTCTGGTCGATACCACATCAGTACTTCAAAGAGAATTACAAACGTTTTTTTTCGTACCGTACCCATAGAGTACTTAACCGTGTGATTTTTGATTCCATGTACAAGGCCATTCGGCCTCCGTTTTGCTTGCCGTTTGAGCCGGCGTGCCCTTATTTATCGTTCGGTCGATATCACATCGTACTTCAAAGAGAATTACAAACGTTTTTTTTCATACTTTTTTTCGTACCCATAGAGTACTTAACTGTGTGATTTTTGATTCCTTGTACAAGGCCATTCTGGCCTCCGTTTTGCTTGCCGTTTGCGCCGGCGTGCCTTATTTATCGTTATGGTTGATAACACATCAGTACTTCAATGAGAATTACAAACGTTTTTTTTCGTACTTTTTTTCGTACCCATAGAGTACTTAACCGTGTGATTTTTGATTTCTTGTACAAGGCCATTCGGCCTCCGATTTGCTTGCCGTTTGCGCCGGCGTGCCTTATTTATCGTTCGGTCGATATCACATCGTACTTCAAAGAGAATTACAAACGTTTTTTTCGTACTTTTTTTCGTACCCATAGAGTACTTAACTATGTGATTTTTGATTCCTTGTACAAGGCCATTCTGGCCTCCGTTTTTCTTGCCGTTTGCGCCGGCGTGCCTTATTTATCGTTCGGTCGAAATCACATCGGTACTTCAAAGAGAATTACAAACGATTTTTTTTTTCGTACTTTTTTTCGTACCCATAGAGTACTTAACTCGTGTCATTTTTGATTCCTTGTACAAGGCCATTCTTGCCTCCGTTTTGCTTGCCGTTTGCGCCGGCGTGCCTTATTTATCGTTCGGTCGATATCACATCGGTACTTCAAAGAGAATTACAAAAGTTTTTTTTCGTACTTTTTTTCGTACCCATAGAGTACTTAAGCGTGTGATTTTTGATTCCTTGTACAAGGCCATTTTGGTCTCCGTTTTGCTTGCCGTTTGCGCCGGCGTGCCTTATTTATCGTTCTGGTCGATATCACATCAGTACTTCAAAGAGAATTACAAACGTTTTTTTTTCCGTAACCATAGAGTACTTAATTGTGTGATTTTTGATTCATTGTACAAGGCTATTCTGGCCTCCGTTTTGCTTGCCGGTTACGCCGGCGTGCCTTATTTATCGTTCTGGTCGATATCACATCAGTACTTCAAAGAGACTTACAAACGTTTTTTTTCGTACTTTTTTCGTACCCATAGAGTACTTAAATGTGTGATTTTTGATTTCTTGTACAAGGCCATTCTGGCCTCCGTTTTGCTTGCCGTTTGCGTCGGCGTGCCTTATTTATCGTTCTGGTCGATATCACATCTGTACTTCAAAGAGAATTACAAACGTTTTTTATCGTACTCTTATTCGTACCCATAGACTACTTAACGGTGTGATTTTTGATTCCTTGTACAAGGCCATTCTGGCCTCCGTTTTGCTTGCCGTTTGCGCCAGCGTGCCTTATTTATCGTTCTGGTCGATAACACATCAGTACTTCAAAGAGAATTACAAACGTTTTTTTTCGTACATTTTTTCGTACCCATAGAGTACTTAACTGTGTGATTTTGATTCCTTGTACACGGCCATTCTGACCTCCGTTTTGCTTGCCGTTTGCGCCGGCGTGCCTTATTTATCGTTCTGGTCGATACCACATCAGTACTTCAAAGAGAATTACAAACGTTTTTTTTCGTACCCATAGAGTACTTAACTGTGTGATTTTTGATTCCATGTACAAGGCCATTCTGGCCTCCGTTTTGCTTGCCGTTTGAGCCGGCGTGCCCTATTTATCGTTCTGGTCGATATCACATCAGTACTTCAAAGAGAATTACAAACGTTTTTTTTCATACTTTTTTTCGTACCCATAGAGTACTTAAGCGTGTGATTTTTGATTCCTTGTACAAGGCCATTCTGGCCTCCGTTTTGCTTGCCGTTTGCGCCGGCGTGC
Organism: Gentiana straminea; assembly: GCA_036785695.1. Taxonomy (NCBI): domain Eukaryota; kingdom Viridiplantae; phylum Streptophyta; class Magnoliopsida; order Gentianales; family Gentianaceae; genus Gentiana; species Gentiana straminea. The sequence goes on from JAVUPR010000341.1 coordinate 56,187, forward strand.
CTTATTTATCGTTATGGTTGATAACACATCAGTACTTCAATGAGAATTACAAACGTTTTTTTTTTTTTTTTCGTACTTTTTTTCGTACCCATAGAGTACTTAGCTCGTGTGATTTTTGATTTCTTGTACAAGGCCATTCGGCCTCCGATTTGCTTGCCGTTTGCGCCGGCGTGCCTTATTTATCGTTCGGTCGATATCACATCGTACTTCAAAGAGAATTACAAACGTTTTTTTTCGTACTTTTTTTCGTACCCATAGAGTACTTAACTCGTGTGATTTTTGATTCCTTGTACAAGGCCATTCTGGCCTCCTTTTTGCTTGCCGTTTGCGCCGGCGTGCCTTATTTATCGTTCTGGTCGATATCACATCAGTACTTCAAAGAGAATTACAAACGTTTTTTTTTCCGTAACCATAGAGTACTTAATTGTGTGATTTTTGATTCATTGTACAAGGCTATTCTGGCCTCCGTTTTGCTTGCCGGTTACGCCGGCGTGCCTTATTTATCGTTCTGGTCGATATCACATCAGTACTTCAAAGAGACTTACAAACGTTTTTTTTCGTACATTTTTCGTACCCATAAAGTACTTAAATGTGTGATTTTTGATTTCTTGTACAAGGCCATTCTGGCCTCCGTTTTGCTTGCCGTTTGCGCCGGCGTGCCTTATTTATCGTTCTGGTCGATATCACATCGTACTTCAAAGAGAATTACAAACGTTTTTTATCGTACTTTATTCGTACCCATAGACTACTTAACGGTGTGATTTTTGATTCCTTGTACAAGGCCATTCGGCCTCCGTTTTGCTTGCCGTTTGCGCCAGCGTGCCTTATTTATCGTTCTGGTCGATAACACATCAGTACTTCAAAGAGAATTACAAACGTTTTTTTTCGTACATTTTTTCGTACCCATAGAGTACTTAACTGTGTGATTTTGATTCCTTGTACACGGCCATTCTGACCTCCGTTTTGCTTGCCGTTTGCGCCGGCGTGCCTTATTTATCGTTCTGGTCGATACCACATCAAGACTTCAAAGAGAATTACAAACGTTTTTTTTCGTACCCATAGAGTACTTAACTGTGTGATTTTTGATTCCATGTACAAGGCCATTCTGGCCTCCGTTTTGCTTGCCGTTTGAGCCGGCGTGCCCTATTTATCGTTCGGTCGATATCACATCGTACTTCAAAGAGAATTACAAACGTTTTTTTTCATACTTTTTTTCGTACCCATAGAGTACTTAATCGTGTGATTTTTGATTCCTTGTACAAGGCCATTCTGGCCTCCGTTTTGCTTGCCGTTTGCGCCGGCGTGCCTTATTTATCGTTATGGTTGATAACACATCAGTACTTCAATGAGAATTACAAACGTTTTTTTTCGTACTTTTTTTCGTACCCATAGAGTACTTAAGCGTGTGATTTTTGATTTCTTGTACAAGGCCATTCGGCCTCCGATTTGCTTGCCGTTTGCGCCGGCGTGCCTTATTTATCGTTCGGTCGATATCACATCGTACTTCAAAGAGAATTACAAACGTTTTTTTTCGTACTTTTTTTCGTACCCATAGAGTACTTAACTCGTGTGATTTTTGATTCCTTGTACAAGGCCATTACGGCCTCCTTTTTGCTTGCCGTTTGCGCCGGCGTGCCTTATTTATCGTTCGGTCGATATCACATCGTACTTCAAAGAGAATTACAAACGTTTTTTTTTTTTTTTCCGTAACCATAGAGTACTTAATTGTGTGATTTTTGATTCATTGTACAAGGCTATTCTGGCCTCCGTTTTGCTTGCCGGTTACGCCGGCGTGCCTTATTTATCGTTCTGGTCGATATCACATCAGTACTTCAAAGAGACTTACAAACGTTTTTTTTCGTACATTTTTCGTACCCATAAAGTACTTAAATGTGTGATTTTTGATTTCTTGTACAAGGCCATTCTGGCCTCCGTTTTGCTTGCCGTTTGCGCCGGCGTGCCTTATTTATCGTTCTGGTCGATATCACATCTGTACTTCAAAGAGAATTACAAACGTTTTTTATCGTACTCTTATTCGTACCCATAGACTACTTAACGGTGTGATTTTTGATTCCTTGTACAAGGCCATTCTGGCCTCCGTTTTGCTTGCCGTTTGCGCCGGCGTGCCTTATTTATCGTTCTGGTCGATAACACATCAGTACTTCAAAGAGAATTACAAACGTTTTTTTCGTACATTTTTTCGTACCCATAGAGTACTTAACTGTGTGATTTTGATTCCTTGTACACGGCCATTCTGACCTCCGTTTTGCTTGCCGTTTGCGCCGGCGTGCCTTATTTATCGTTCTGGTCGATACCACATCAAGACTTCAAAGAGAATTACAAACGTTTTTTTTCGTACCCATAGTGTACTTAGTACTTAATCGTGTGATTTTTGATTCCATGTACAAGGCCATTCTGGCCTCCGTTTTGCTTGCCGTTTGAGCCGGCGTGCCCTATTTATCGTTCTGGTCGATATCACATCAGTACTTCAAAGAGAATTACAAACGTTTTTTTTCATACTTTTTTTCGTACCCATAGAGTACTTAACTGTGTGATTTTGATTCCTTGTACACGGCCATTCTGACCTCCGTTTTGCTTGCCGTTTGCGCCGGCGTGCCTTATTTATCGTTCTGGTCGATACCACATCAAGACTTCAAAGAGAATTACAAACGTTTTTTTTCGTACCCATAGAGTACTTAACTGTGTGATTTTTGATTCCATGTACAAGGCCATTCTGGCCTCCGTTTTGCTTGCCGTTTGAGCCGGCGTGCCCTATTTATCGTTCTGGTCGATATCACATCAGTACTTCAAAGAGAATTACAAACGTTTTTTTTCATACTTTTTTTCGTACCCATAGAGTACTTAACTGTGTGATTTTTGATTCCTTGTACAAGGCCATTCTGGCCTCCGTTTTGCTTGCCGTTTGCGCCGGCGTGCCTTATTTATCGTTATGGTTGATAACACATCAGTACTTCAATGAGAATTACAAACGTTTTTTTCGTACTTTTTTTCGTACCCATAGAGTACTTAACTGTGTGATTTTTGATTTCTTGTACAAGGCCATTCTGGCCTCCGTTTTGCTTGCCGTTTGCGCCGGCGTGCCTTATTTATCGTTCTGGTCGATATCACATCAATACTTCAAAGAGAATTACAAACGTTTTTTTCATACTTTTTTTCGTACCCATAGAGTACTTTCGTGTGATTTTTGATTCCTTGTACAAGGCCATTCTGGCCTCCGTTTTGCTTGCCGTTTGCGCCAGCGTTCCTTATTTATAGTTATGGTTGATAACACATCAGTACTTCAAAGAGAATTACAAACGTTTTTTTTCGTACTTTTTTCGTACCCATAGAGTACTTAACGTGTGATTTTTGATTCCTTGTACAAGGCCATTCGCCTCCGTTTTGCTTGCCGTTTGCGCCGGCGTGCCTTATTTATCGTTCGGTCGATATCACATCGGTACTTCAAAGAGAATTACAAACGTTTTTTTTCGTACTTTTTTTCGTACCATATAGAGTACTTAACGATGTGATTTTTGATTCCTTGTACAAGGCCATTTCGACCTCCGTTTTGCTTGCCGTTTGCGCCGGCGTGCCTTATTTATCGTTCGGTCGATATCACATCGTACTTCAAAGAGAATTACAAACGTTTTTTTTCGTACTTTTTTTCGTACCCATAGAGTACTTAAGCGTGTGATTTTTGATTCCTTGTACAAGGCCATTCGGCCTCCGTTTTGCTTGCCGTTTGCGCCGGCGTGCCTTATTTATCGTTCGGTCGATATCACATCGGTACTTCAAAGAGAATTACAAACGTTTTTTTTCGTACTTTTTTTCGTACCCATAGAGTACTTAACTTCGTGTGATTTTTGATTCCTTGTACAAGGCCATTCGGCCTCCGTTTTGCTTGCCGTTTGCGCCGGCGTGCCTTATTTATCGTTATGGTCGATATCACATCAGTACTTCAAAGAGAATTACAAACGTTTTTTTTCGTACTTTTTTTCGTACCCATAGAGTACTTAACGGTGTGATTTTTGATTCCTTGTACAAGGCCATTCTTGCCTCCGTTTTGCTTGCCGTTTGCGCCGGCGTGCCTTATTTATCGTTCTGGTCGATATCACATCGTACTTCAAAGAGAATTACAAACGTTTTTTTTCGTACTTTTTTTCGTACCCATAGAGTACTTAAGCGTGTGATTTTTGATTCCTTGTACAAGGCCATTCGGCCTCCGTTTTGCTTGCCGTTTGCGCCGGCGTGCCTTATTTATCGTTCGGTCGATATCACATCGTACTTCAAAGAGAATTACAAACGTTTTTTTTCGTACTTTTTTTTCGTACCCATAGAGTACTTAAGCTTAACCGTGTGATTTTTGATTCCTTGTACAAGGCCATTCGGCCTCCGTTTTGCTTGCCGTTTGCGCCGGCGTGCCTTATTTATCGTTCGGTCGATATCACATCGTACTTCAAAGAGAATTACAAACGTTTTTTTTCGTACTTTTTTTCGTACCCATAGAGTACTTAACGCGTGTGATTTTTGATTTCTTGTACAAGGCCATTCGGCCTCCGTTTTGCTTGCCGTTTGCGCCGGCGTGCCTTATTTATCGTTCGGTCGATATCACATCGTACTTCAAAGAGAATTACAATCGTTTTTTTTCTTACTTTTTTTCGTACCCATAGAGTACTTAACTGTGTGATTTTTGATTCCTTGTACATGGCCATTCTGGCCTCCGTTTTTCTTGCCGTTTGCGCCGGCGTGCCTTATTTATCGTTCTGGTCGATATCACATCATACTTCAAAGAGAATTAAAAACGTTTTTTTCATACTTTTTTTCGTACCCATAGAGTACTTAACTGTGTGATTTTTGATTCCTTGTACAAGGCCATTCTGGCCTCCGTTTTGCTTGCCGTTTGCGCCGGTGTGCCTTATTCATCGTTCTGGTCGATATCACATCAGTACTTCAAAGAGAATTACAAACGTTTTTTTTTCGTACCCATAGAGTACTTAACTGTGTGATTTTTGATTCCATGTACAAGGCCATTCTGGCCTCCGTTTTGCTTGCCGTTTGAGCCGGCGTGCCCTATTTATCGTTCTGGTCGATATCACATCCGTAATTCAAAGAGAATTACAAACGTTTTTTTTCGTACTTTTTTTCGTACCCATAGAGTACTTAACTGTGTGATTTTTGATTCCTTGTACATGGCCATTCGGCCTCCGTTTTGCTTGCCATTTGCGCCGGCGTGCCTTATTTATCGTTCGGTCGATATCACATCGTACTTCAAAGAGAATTACAAACATTTTTTTTCGTACTTTTTTTCGTACCCATAGAGTAATTAAGCGTGTGATTTTTGATTCCTTGTACAAGGCCATTCGGCCTCCGTTTTGCTTGCCGTTTGCGCCGGCGTGCCTTATTTATCGTTCGGTCGATATCACATCGGTACTTCAAAGAGAATTACAAACGTTTTTTTTCGTACTTTTTTGCGTACCCATAGAGTACTTAACGTGTGATTTTTGATTCCTTGTACATGGCCATTCGGCCTCCGTTTTGCTTGCCGTTTGCGCCGGCGTGCCTTATTTATCGTTCGGTCGATATCACATCGTACTTCAAAGAGAATTACAAACGTTTTTTTTCGTACTTTTTTTCGTACCCATAGAGTACTTAGCGTGTGATTTTTGATTCCTTGTACAAGGCCATTCGGCCTCCGTTTTGCTTGCCGTTTGCGCCGGCGTGCCTTATTTATCGTTCGGTCGATATCACATCGTACTTCAAAGAGAATTACAAACATTTTTTTTCGTACCCATAGAGTACTTAACTGTGTGATTTTTGATTCCTTGTACATGGCCATTCTGGCCTCCGTTTTGCTTGCCGTTTGCGCCGGTGTGTCTTATTTATCGTTATGTTCGATATCACATCAGTACTTCAAAGAGAATTACAAACGTTTTTTTCATACTTTTTTTCGTACCCATAGAGTACTTAACTGTGTGATTTTTGATTCCTTGTACAAGGCCATTCTGGCCTCCGTTTTGCTTGCCGTTTGCGCCGGCGTGCCTTATTTATCGTTATGGTCGATAACACATCAGTACTTCAAAGAGAATTACAAACATTTTTTTTCGTACTTTTTTTCGTACCCATAGAGTATTTAACGGTGTGATTTTTGATTCCTTGTACAAGGCCATTCTGACCTCCGTTTTGCTTGCCGTTTGCGCCGGCGTGCCTTATTTATCGTTCTGGTCGATACCACATCAGTACTTCAAAGAGAATTACAAACGTTTTTTTTCGTACTTTTTTTCGTACCCATATAGAGTACTTAACGTGTGATTTTTGATTCCTTGTACAAGGCCTTTCGGCCTCCGTTTTGCTTGCCGTTTGCGCCGGCGTGCCTTATTTATCATTTCGGTCGATATCACATCGTACTTCAAAGAGAATTACAAACGTTTTTTTTCGTACTTTTTTTCGTACCCATAGAGTACTTAATCGTGTGATTTTTGATTCCTTGTACAAGGCCATTCTCGGCCTCCGTTTTGCTTGCCGTTTGCGCCGGCGTGCCTTATTTATCGTTATGGTCGATATCACATCGTACTTCAAAGAGAATTACAAACGTTTTTTTTCGTACTTTTTTTTCGTACCCATAGAGTACTTAACTCGTGTGATTTTTGATTCCTTGTACATGGCCATTCGGCCTCCGTTTTGCTTGCCGTTTGCGCCGGCGTGCCTTATTTATCGTTCGGTCGATATCACATCGTACTTCAAAGAGAATTACAAACGTTTTTTTTTCGTACTTTTTTTTCGTACCCATAGAGTAATTAACTCGTGTGATTTTTGATTCCTTGTACAAGGCCATTCGGCCTCCGTTTTGCTTGCCGTTTGCGCGGCGTGCCTTATTTATCGTTCGGTCGATATCACATCGTACTTCAAAGAGAATTACAAACGTTTTTTTTCGTACTTTTTTTCGTACCCGTAGAGTACTTAAGCGTGTGATTTTTGATTCCTTGTACATGGCCATTCGGCCTCCGTTTTGCTTGCCGTTTGCGCCGGCGTGCCTTATTTATCGTTCGGTCGATATCACATCGTACTTCAAAGAGAATTACAAACGTTTTTTTTTCGTACTTTTTTTCGTACCCATAGAGTACTTAACCGTGTGATTTTTGATTCCTTGTACAAGGCCATTCGGCCTCCGTTTTGCTTGCCGTTTGCGCGGCGTGCCTTATTTATCGTTCGGTCGATATCACATCGTACTTCAAAGAGAATTACAAACGTTTTTTTTCGTACTTTTTTTCGTACCCATAGAGTACTTAACTGTGTGATTTTTGATTCCTTGTACATGGCCATTCTGGCCTCCGTTTTGCTTGCCGTTTGCGCCGGTGTGTCTTATTTATCGTTATGTTCGATATCACATCAGTACTACAAAGAGAATTACAAACGTTTTTTTCATACTTTTTTTCGTACCCATAGAGTACTTAACTGTGTGATTTTTTATTCCTTGTACAAGGCCATTCTGGCCTCCGTTTTGCTTGCCGTTTGCGCCGGCGTGCCTTATTTATCGTTATGGTCGATAACACATCAGTACTTCAAAGAGAATTACAAACATTTTTTTTCGTACTTTTTTTCGTACCCATAGAGTATTTAACGGTGTGATTTTTGATTCCTTGTACAAGGCCATTCTGACCTCCGTTTTGCTTGCCGTTTGCGCCGGCGTACCTTATTTATCGTTCTGGTCGATACCACATCAGTACTTCAAAGAGAATTACAAACGTTTTTTTTCGTACTTTTTTTGTACCCATAAAGTACTTAACTATGTGATTTTTGATTCCTTGTACAAGGCCTTTCTGGCCTCCATTTTGCTTGCCGTTTGCGCCGGCGTGCCTTATTTATCATTCTGGACGATATCACATCAGTACTTCAAAGAGAATTACAAACGTTTTTTTTCGTACTTTTTTTCGTACCCATAGAGTACTTAACTGTGTGATTTTTGATTCCTTGTACAAGGCCATTCTGGCCTCCGTTTTGCTTGCCGTTTGCGCCGGCGTGCCTTATTTATCGTTATGGTCGATATCACATCAGTACTTCAAAGAGAATTACAAACGTTTTTTTTCGTACTTTTTTTCGTACCCATAGAGTACTTAACGGTGTGATTTTTGATTCCTTGTACAAGGCCATTCTTGCCTCCGTTTTGCTTGCCGTTTGCGCCGGCGTGCCTTATTTATCGTTCTGGTCGATATCACATCAGTACTTCAAAAAGAATTACAAACGTTTTTTTTTCGTACTTTTTTTCGTACCTATAGAGTACTTAACGGTGTGATTTTTGATTCCTTGTACAAGGCCATTCTTGCCTCCGTTTTGCTTGCCGTTTGCGCCGGCGTGCCTTATTTATCGTTCTGGTCGATATCACATCAGTACTTCAAAAAGAATTACAAACGTTTTTTTTCATACTTTTTTTCGTACCCATAGAGTACTTAACTGTGTGATTTTTGATTCCTTGTACAAGGCCATTCGGCCTCCGTTTTGCTTGCCGTTTGCGCCGGAGTGCCTTATTTATCGTTCGGTCGATATCACATCGGTACTTCAAAGAGAATTACAAAGTTTCTTTTCGTACTTTTTTTCGTACCCATAGAGTACTTAAGCGTGTGATTTTTGATTCCTTGTACAAGGCCATTCGGCCTCCGTTTTGCTTGCCGTTTGCGCCGGCGTTCCTTATTTATCGTTCGGTCGATATCACATCGTACTTCAAAGAGAATTACAAACGTTTTTTTTCGTACTTTTTTTCGTACCCATAGAGTACTTAACTATGTGATTTTTGATTCCTTGTACAAGGCCATTCGGCCTCCGTTTTTCTTGCCGTTTGCGCCGGCGTGCCTTATTTATCGTTCGGTCGAAATCACATCGTACTTCAAATAGAATTACAAACGTTTTTTTCGTACTTTTTTTCGTACCCATAGAGTACTTAATCGTGTCATTTTTGATTCCTTGTACAAGGCCATTCGGCCTCCGTTTTGCTTGCCGTTTGCGCCGGCGTGCCTTATTTTTCGTTCGGTCGATATCACATCGTACTTCAAAGAGAATTACAAAAGTTTTTTTTCGTACTTTTTTTCGTACCCGTAGAGTACTTAAGCGTGTGATTTTTGATTCCTTGTACAAGGCCATTCGGCCTCCGTTTTGCTTGCCGTTTGCGCCGTCGTGCCTTATTTATCGTTCGGTCGATATCACATCGTACTTCAAAGAGAATTACAAACGTTTTTTTCGTACTTTTTTTCGTACCCATAGAGTACTTAGCGTGTGATTTTTGATTTCTTGTACAAGGCCATTTCGGCCTCCGTTTTGCTTGCCGTTTGCGCCGGTGTGCCTTATTCATCGTTCGGTCGATATCACATCGTACTTCAAAGAGAATTACAAACGTTTTTTTTCGTACTTTTTTTCGTACCCATAGAGTACTTAACGGTTGATTTTTGATTCCTTGTACAAGGCCATTCTTGCCTCCGTTTTGCTTGCCGTTTGCGCCGGCGTGCCTTATTTATCGTTCTGGTCGATATCACATCGTACTTCAAAAAGAATTACAAACGTTTTTTTTCATACTTTTTTTCGTACCCATAGAGTACTTAACTGTGTGATTTTTGATTCCTTGTACAAGGCCATTCTGGCCTCCGTTTTGCTTGCCATTTGCGCCAGCGTGCCTTATTTATCGTTATGGTCGATAAGGAATATGAGTTCTGCATTGATCACAATGAAGAAGCGACTTTAGTTAGTGATGCGGTGGTTAAAGAGCTTGACTTGATGTCATATACGCATCCTCATCCTTATTATGTTGTTTTTGGAGGTCGTGGGATACGGGTAACGAGACAAGCATGGGTTCCCATTGACCTTAACGGTTATCAAACTGACATGTTATGTGATGTGTTTCCAATGACCGGTGAATCTATAGTTTTCGGACAGGCATGGTTAAGAGAGAATGAAGTCGAGTATAATTCATCCCGTAATTGGTATTCTTTTTATGATATGGACAAGAAGTATGTCCTTGGCTCGAGGCATGCGTTCGGTAAGAAGTTAGCGGATGACCTTACGGATTTGGAGCAGCACATCATTGCTTTACCCGGAAAAATCAATCGGATTTTTGAGCAGGCTTTTGATGGATTTAATGACAGTGTATGGGCGGATTATAAACGACGTTGTGATATCCCGACCATGGGTTCGTTTCCAAATATATCCCGTCACGAGGTTGTTTTGGTATACTTTTGGTGCAGCGTGGTGCGCATACTCCAAATCCTCATGCATTCAAGTTCTTTGTTCGCATAAGTTTTGACCCGGCATATCTTTGAGATTTCTTGTGGAGGTTCTTGGTGTCAAGATTGATGGTGCGCACTTCTACGACATCTTGTTGATTCGAGGACGAATCATTTTCAGCCGGGAGGGAATGATACGAACCATATTGGCAAACTTTCAAAGCCTAAACATTACTATTTTAGAATTATTCAGCAAATTCTGGAAACTGAAGCGCAGCTACTGTATTTAGCAATTTTAACCCTTATAACTCATCCGTATGAAATTAATTCCTTCATGAAAGTTGTAGATCTCTTCGAGAACTATAATTTTCATATATGGTTTGCATTCATTGGATAAACGAAGTTCAAGATACATCCAAGAGAATTTATGGCTGATCTTGGAAGAGCAAAGGGCGCCATTATTGATTATAATTTCTAGGGAGTCTTTTCATATTTAGTGCATGAATTCTAGTCCTACTTATTACCTATATAAAGAATTGTAATTTTCATTTGTAAGATAGATAACTTTGAGTGATTAAATATATTTCTCCTAAAGTTCAGTGATTGAATTTTAGTTTTGATTGCCTTGTGATTAGGTGATTGTCGTGATTATCCTGAGACGGGATCTTCACAAACCTCGGGTGCGATGCTCGAGTTCCCTACAATATTCTGAGATAGAGTATTGTATCTTCTTCTCATTCCTTTTCCTTTATTAATTTTCGTGCTTGATCCATTGTTGATGTGCTTTAATCTAGATCCTTAAACCGAATCATATCAAGTGGTATCAGAGAATAGGGATTGAGGTATCAAATATCCATTTGTTTTTGTTTTTCTTGCCTTTCATTTCGTTTTCTTCATAAAAAAAAAAAAAAAAAAAAAACGCAGCCCAGCAATTTTTTATTTTTTTTTCCTTCGAATTGGTATTTGTTCTTGTGTTCTTCATTGATGCCTTCAATCTAGATCCAAAACTCATATCAATTGGTATCAGAGACTAGGGATTGAGGTATCAAATATCCTTTTCTTTTCTTTGAATTTTAGTCCTTCATTAAAATAAAATAAAAAAAATTCCAGCAGAATTGCATATTGTTATTGTGTTCTTCAAGTTTTTCATAAAATTTTCAAAAGACCATCCAACTTCCCTTCACAATCCCGTTTGTCTATCAGTTCGTTTACTGCTCAAAACATCTCCAAAAATTCTGAAATTTTATCCACAAGTCCATCTTCTTTTCACTTACATTTTATCTCTTGACCACATCACGAAATTCACAGAGGATCATAGTCAAATCCACACATCTTCGTCCAGTCTGCCCAGTTTGTCCAGTTTGTAAACGAATTCGATTTTCCGGAGTTGTACCGGTCGGAATTGCGTGATTTTTTCTGAGCTTATAGGAAATTTCCTGTTCTACAACTTTCATTCTATGCATGTTTCCAAATTACCAATCAATTCTTCCCAATGGTCACCGTAACGTGCTAGTCTGTTTCTGTCCGAAAATCTGTTTGTGTAGTCATCTGTTTACGAATTTATTTTGAGGAGGCTATCCATATTCAATTTTCGTGAAACTCAACAGTCGTGAAGAAAATTTCATGATCTGCAAGTTTCGTTCTTTGTGTCTTTCCAAATTCCTTACCGTTTGGTCATGGATTACAACATATTTTATTCACATTGTCTTATTCGGGATAAGGAATATGAGTTCTGCATTGATCACAATGAAGAAGCGACTTTAGTTAGTGATGCGGTGGTTAAAGAGCTTGACTTGATGTCATATACGCATCCTCATCCTTATTATGTTGTTTTTGGAGGTCGTGGGATACGGGTAACGAGACAAGCATGGGTTCCCATTGACCTTAACGGTTATCAAACTGACATGTTATGTGATGTGTTTCCAATGACCGGTGAATCTATAGTTTTCGGACAGGCATGGTTAAGAGAGAATGAAGTCGAGTATAATTCATCCCGTAATTGGTATTCTTTTTATGATATGGACAAGAAGTATGTCCTTGGCTCGAGGCATGCGTTCGGTAAGAAGTTAGCGGATGACCTTACGGATTTGGAGCGACACATCATTGCTTTACCCGGAAAAATCAATCGGATTTTTGAGCAGGCTTTTGATGGATTTAATGACAAAGTGTATGGGCGGATTATAAACGACGTTGTGATATCCCGACCATGGGTTCGTTTCCAAATATATCCCGTCACGAGGTTGTTTTGGTATACTTTTGGTGCAGCGTGGTGCGCATACTCCAAATCCTCATGCATTCAAGTTCTTTGTTCGCATAAGTTTTGACCCTGGCATATCTTTGAGATTTCTTGTGGAGGTTACTGGTGTCAAGATTGATGGTGCGCACTTCTACGACATCTTGTTGATTCGAGGACGAATCATTTTCAGCCGGGAGGGAATGATACGAACCATATTGGCAAACTTTCAAAGCCCAAACATTACTATTTTAGAATTATTCAGCAAATTCTGGAAACTGAAGCGCAGCTACTGTATTTAGCAATTTTGACCCTTATAACTCATCCGTATGAAATTAATTCCTTCATGAAAGTTGTAGATCTCTTCGAGAACTATAATTTTCATATACGGTTTGCATTCATTGGATAAACGAAGTTCAAGATACATCCAAGAGAATTTATGGCTGATCTTGGAAGAGCAAAGGGCGCCATTATTGATTATAATTTCTAGGGAGTCTTTTCATATTTAGTGCATGAATTCTAGTCCTACTTATTACCTATATAAAGAATTGTAATTTTCATTTGTAAGATAGATAACTTTGAGTGATTAAATATATTTCTCCTAAAGTTCAGTGATTGAATTTTAGTTTTGATTGCCTTGTGATTAGGTGATTGTCGTGATTATCCTGAGACGGGATCTTCACAAACCTCGGGTGCGATGCTCGAGTTCCCTACAATATTCGAGATAGAGTATTGTATCTTCTTCTCATTCCTTTTCCTTTATTAATTTTCGTGCTTGATCCATTGTTGATGTGCTTTAATCTAGATCCTTAAACCGAATCATATCAAGTGGTATCAGAGAATAGGGATTGAGGTATCAAATATCCATTTGTTTTTGTTTTTCTTGCCTTTCATTTCGTTTTCTTCATAAAAATAAAAAAAAAATAAAAAAACGCAGCCCAGAAATTTTTTTTTTTTTTTTCCTTCGAATTGGTATTTGTTCTTGTGTTCTTCATTGATGCCTTCAATCTAGATCCAAAACTCATATCAATTGGTATCAGAGACTAGGGATTGAGGTATCAAATATCCTTTTCTTTTCTTTGAATTTTAGTCCTTCATTAAAATAAAATAAAAAAAATTCCAGCGAGAATTGCATATTGTTATTGTGTTCTTCAAGTTTTTCATAAAATTTTCAAAAGACCATCCAACTTCCCTTCACAATCCCGTTTGTCTATCGGTTCGTTTCTCGCTCAAAACATCTCCAAAAATTCTGAAATTTTATCCACAAGTCCATCTTCTTTTCACTTACATTTTATCTCTTGACCACATCACGAAATTCACAGAGGATCATAGTCAAATCCACACATCTTCGTCCAGTCTGCCGTTTGTCCAGTTTGTAAACGAATTCGATTTGCCGGAGTTGTACCGGTCGGAATTGCGTGATTTTTTCTGATATAGGAAATTGCCTGTTCTACAACTTTCATTCTATGCATGTTTCCAAATTACCAATCAATTCTTCCCAATGGTCACCGTAACGTGCTAGTCTGTTTCTGTCCGAAAATCTGTTTGTGTAGTCATCTGTTTACGAATTTATTTTGAGGAGGCTATCCATATTCAATTTTCATGAAACTCAACGATCGTGAAGAAAATTTCATGATCGCAAGTTTCTTTCTTTGTGTCTTACCAAATTCCTTACCGTTTGGTCATGGATTACAACATATTTTATTCACATTGTCTTATTCGGGATAAGGAATATGAGTTCGCATTGATCACAATGAAGAAGCGACTTTAGTTAGTGATGCGGTGGTTAAAGAGCTTGACTTGATGTCATATACGCATCCTCATCCTTATTATGTTGTTTTTGGAGGTCGTGGGATACGGGTAACGAGACAAGCATGGGTTCCCATTGACCTTAACGGTTATCAAACTGACATGTTATGTGATGTGTTTCCAATGACCGGTGAATCTATAGTTTTCGGACGGGCATGGTTAAGAGAGAATGAAGTCGGTATAATTCATCCCGTAATTGGTATTCTTTTTATGATATGGACAAGAAGTATGTCCTTGGCTCGAGGCATGCGTTCGGTAAGAAGTTAGCGGATGACCTTACGGATTTGGAGCAGCACATCATTGCTTTACCCGGAAAAATCAATCGGATTTTTGAGCAGGCTTTTGATGGATTTAATGACAGTGTATGGGCGGATTATAAACGACGTTGTGATATCCCGACCATGGGTTCGTTTCCAAATATATCCCGTCACGAGGTTGTTTTGGTATACTTTTGGTGCAGCGTGGTGCGCATACTCCAAATCCTCATGCATTCAAGTTCTTTGTTCGCATAAGTTTTGACCCTGGCATATCTTTGAGATTTCTTGTGGAGGTTACTGGTGTCAAGATTGATGGTGCGCACTTCTACGACATCTTGTTGATTCGAGGACGAATCATTTTCAGCCGGGAGGGAATGATACGAACCATATTGGCAAACTTTCAAAGCCCAAACATTACTATTTTAGAATTATTCAGCAAATTCTGGAAACTGAAGCGCAGCTACTGTATTTAGCAATTTTGACCCTTATAACTCATCCGTATGAAATTAATTCCTTCATGAAAGTTGTAGATCTCTTCGAGAACTATAATTTTCATATACGGTTTGCATTCATTGGATAAACGAAGTTCAAGATACATCCAAGAGAATTTCTGGCTGATCTTGGAAGAGCAAAGGGCGCCATTATTGATTATAATTTCTAGGGAGTCTTTTCATATTTAGTGCATGAATTCTAGTCCTACTTATTACCTATATAAAGAATTGTAATTTTCATTTGTAAGATAGATAACTTTGAGTGATTAAATATATTTCTCCTAAAGTTCAGTGATTGAATTTTAGTTTTGATTGCCTTGTGATTAGGTGATTGTCGTGATTATCCTGAGACGGGATCTTCACAAACCTCGGGTGCGATGCTCGAGTTCCCTACAATATTCTGAGATAGAGTATTGTATCTTCTTCTCATTCCTTTTCCTTTATTAATTTTCGTGCTTGATCCATTGTTGATGTGCTTTAATCTAGATCCTTAAACCGAATCATATCAAGTGGTATCAGAGAATAGGGATTGAGGTATCAAATATCCATTTGTTTTTGTTTTTCTTGCCTTTCATTTCGTTTTCTTCATAAAAAAAAATAAAAATAAAAAAACGCAGCCCAGAAATTTTTTTTTTTTTTTTTCCTTCGAATTGGTATTTGTTCTTGTGTTCTTCATTGATGCCTTCAATCTAGATCCAAAACTCATATCAATTGGTATCAGAGACTAGGGATTGAGGTATCAAATATCCTTTTCTTTTCTTTGAATTTTAGTCCTTCATTAAAATAAAATAAAAAAAATTCCAAAGCGAGAATTGCATATTGTTATTGTGTTCTTCAAGTTTTTCATAAAATTTTCAAAAGACCATCCAACTTCCCTTCACAATCCCGTTTGTCTATCGGTTCGTTTCTTGCTCAAAACATCTCCAAAAATTCTGAAATTTTATCCACAAGTCCATCTTCTTTTCACTTACATTTTATCTCTTGACCACATCACGAAATTCACAGAGGATCATAGTCAAATCCACACATCTTCGTCCGGTCGCCCGGTTGTCCAGTTTGTAAACGAATTCGATTTGCCGGAGTTGTACCGGTCGGAATTGCGTGATTTTTTCTGATATAGGAAATTGCCTGTTCTACAACTTTCATTCTATGCATGTTTCCAAATTACCAATCAATTCTTCCCAATGGTCACCGTAACGTGCTAGTCTGTTTCTGTCCGAAAATCTGTTTGTGTAGTCATCTGTTTACGAATTTATTTTGAGGAGGCTATCCATATTCAATTTTCATGAAACTCAACAGTCGTGAAGAAAATTTCATGATCTGCAAGTTTCTTTCTTTGTGTCTTTCCAAATTCCTTACCGTTTGGTCATGGATTACAACATATTTTATTCACATTGTCTTATTCGGGATAAGGAATATGAGTTACGCATTGATCACAATGAAGAAGCGACTTTAGTTAGTGATGCGGTGGTTAAAGAGCTTGACTTGATGTCATATACGCATCCTCATCCTTATTATGTTGTTTTTGGAGGTCGTGGGATACGGGTAACGAGACAAGCATGGGTTCCCATTGACCTTAACGGTTATCAAACTGACATGTTATGTGATGTGTTTCCAATGACCGGTGAATCTATAGTTTTTGGACAGGCATGGTTAAGAGAGAATGAAGTCGAGTATAATTCATCCCGTAATTGGTATTCTTTTTATGATATGGACAAGAAGTATGTCCTTGGCTCGAGGCATGCGTTCGGTAAGAAGTTAGCGGATGACCTTACGGATTTGGAGCAAGCACATCATTGCTTTACCCGGAAAAATCAATCGGATTTTTGAGCGAGCTTTTGATGGATTTAATGACAAAGTGTATGGGCGGATTATAAACGACGTTGTGATATCCCGACCATGGGTTCGTTTCCAAATATATCCCGTCACGAGGTTGTTTTGGTATACTTTTGGTGCGGCGTGGTGCGCATACTCCAAATCCTCATGCATTCAAGTTCTTTGTTCGCATAAGTTTTGACCCCCGGCATATCTTTGAGATTTCTTGTGGAGGTTACTTGGTGTCAAGATTGATGGTGCGCACTTCTACGACATCTTGTTGATTCGAGGACGAATCATTTTCAGCCGGGAAGGAATGATACGAACCATATTGGCAAACTTTCAAAGCCCAAACATTACTATTTTAGAATTATTCAGCAAATTCTGGAAACTGAAGCGCAGCTACTGTATTTAGCAATTTTGACCCTTATAACTCATCCGTATGAAATTAATTCCTTCAAGAAAGTTGTAGATCTCTTGGAGAACTATAATTTTCATATATGGTTTGCATTCATTGGATAAACGAAGTTCAAGATACATCCAAGAGAATTTATGGCTGATCTTGGAAGAGCAAAGGGCGCCATTATTGATTATAATTTCTAGGGAGTCTTTTCATATTTAGTGCATGAATTCTAGTCCTACTTATTACCTATATAAAGCATTGTAATTTTCATTTGTAAGATAGATAACTTTGAGTGATTAAATATATTTCTCCTAAAGTTCAGTGATTGAATTTTAGTTTTGATTGCCTTGTGATTAGGTGATTGTCGTGATTATCCTGAGACGGGATCTTCACAAACCTCGGGTGCGATGCTCGAGTTCCATACAATATTCTGAGATAGAGTATTGTATCTTCTTCTCATTCCTTTTCCTTTATTAATTTTCGTGCTTGATCCATTGTTGATGTGCTTTAATCTAGATCCTTAAACCGAATCATATCACGATATCACATCAGTACTTCAAAGAGAATTACAAACGTTTTTTTTCTTACTTTTTTTCGTACCCATAGAGTACTTAACTGTGTGATTTTTGATTCCTTGTACAAGGCCATTCTGGCCTCCGTTTTGCTTGCCGTTTGCGCCGGCGAGCGTTCTTTATCGTTCTGGTCGATATCACATCAGTACTTCAAAGAGAATTACAAATGTTTTTTTTCGTACTTTTTTTCGTACCCATAGAGTACTTAACTGTGTGATTTTTGATTTCTTGTACAAGGCCATTCTGGCCTCCGTTTTGTTTGCCGTTTGGGCCGGCGTGCCTTATTTATCGTTCTGGTCGATATCACATCAGTACTTCAAAGAGAATTACAAACATATTTTTTCGTACTTTTTTCCGTACCCATAGAGTACTTAACTGTGTGATTTTTGATTGCTTGTACAAGGCCATTCGGCCTCCGTTTTGCTTGCCGTTTGCGCCGGCGTGCCTTATTTATCGTTCGGTCGATAACACATCAGTACTTCAAAGAGAATTACAAATGTTTTTTTTCGTACTTTTTTTTCGTACCCATAGAGTACATAAGCGTGTGATTTTGATTCCTTGTACAAGGCCATTCGACCTCCGTTTTGCTTGCCGTTTGCGCCGGCGTGCCTTATTTATCGTTCGGTCGATATCACATCGTACTTCAAAGATAATTACAAACGTTTTTTTTCATACTTTTTTTCGTACCCATAGAGTACTTAAGCGTGTGATTTTGATTCCTAGTACAAGGCCATTCGGCCTCCGTTTTGCTTGCCGTTTGCGCCGGCGTGCCTTATTTATCGTTCGGTCGATACCACATCGGTACTTCAAAGAGAATTACAAACGTTTTTTTTCGTACTTTTTTTCGTACCCATAGAGTACTTAACCGTGTGATTTTTGATTCCTTGTACAAGGCCATTCGGCCTCCGTTTTGCTTGCCGTTTGCGCCGGCGTGCCTTATTTATCGTTCGGTCGATAACACATCGTACTTCAAAGAGAATTACAATCGTTTTTTTCCCTACTTTTTTTCGTACCCATAGAGTACTTAAGCGTGTGATTTTTGATTCCTTGTACAAGGCCATTCGGCCTCCGTTTTGCTTGCCGTTTGCGCCGGCGTGCCTTATTTATCGTTCGGTCGATATCACATCGGTACTTCAAAGAGAATTACAAACGTTTTTTTTCATACTTTTTTTCGTACCCATAGAGTACTTAAGCGTGTGATTTTTGATTCCTTGTACAAGGCTATTCGGCCTCTCGTTTTGCTTGCCGTTTGCACCGGCGTGCCTTATTTATCGTTCGGTCGATATCACATCGTACTTCAAAGAGAATTACAAACGTTTTTTTTCGTACTTTTTTTCGTACCCATAGAGTACTTAACTGTGTGATTTTTGATTTCTTGTACAAGGCCATTCTGGCCTCCATTTTTCTTGCCGTTTGCGCCGGTTTGCATTATTTATCGTTCTGGTCGATATCACATCAGTACTTCAAAGAGAATTACAAACTTTTTTTTCGTACTTTTTTGCGTACCCATAGAGTACTTAATGGTGTGATTTTTGATTGCTTGTACAAGGCCATTCTGGCCTCCGTTTTGCTTGCCGTTTGCGCCGGCGTGCCTTATTTATCGTTCTGGTCGATATCACATCAGTACTTCAAAGAGAATTACAAACGCCTTTTATCGTACTCTTTTTCGTACCCATAGACTACTTATCGGTGTGATTTTTGATTCCTTATACAAGGCCATTCTGGCCTCCGTTTTGCTTGCCGTTTGCGCCGGCGTGCCTTATTTATCGTTCTGGTCGATAACACATCAGTACTTCAAAGAGAATTACAAACATTTTTTTTCGTACTTTTTTTCGTACCCATAGAGTACTTAACTGGTGTGATTTTGATTCCTTGTACAAGGCCATTCGACCTCCGTTTTGCTTGCCGTTTGCGCCGGCGTGCCTTATTTATCGTTCGGTCGATATCACATCAGTACTTCAAAGAGAATTACAAACGTTTTTTTTCGTACCCATAGAGTACTTAACGGTGTGATTTTTGATTTCTTGTACAAGGCCATTATGGCCACCGTTTTGCTTGCCGTTTGCGCCGGCGTGCCTTATTTATCGTTCTGGTCGATATCACATCAGTACTTCAAAGAGAATTACAAACGTTTTTTTTCATACTTTTTTTCGTACCCATAGAGTACTTTAACCGTGTGATTTTGATTCCTTGTACAAGGCCATTCTGGCCTCCGTTTTGCTTGCCGTTTGCGCCGGCGTGCCTTATTTATCGTTCGGCCGATACCACATCGTACTTCAAAGAGAATTACAAACGTTTTTTTTCGTACTTTTTTTCGTACCCATAGAGTACTTAAGCGTGTGATTTTTGATTCCTTGTACAAGGCCATTCGGCCTCCGTTTTGCTTCCCGTTTGCGCCGGCGTGCCTTATTTATCGTTCGGTCGATAACACATCGTACTTCAAAGAGAATTACAATCGTTTTTTTCCGTACTTTTTTTCGTACCCATAGAGTACTTAAGCGTGTGATTTTTGATTCCTTGTACAAGGCCATTCGGCCTCCGTTTTGCATGCCGTTTGCGCCGGCGTGCCTTATTTATCGTTCGGTCGATATCACATCGTACTTCAAAGAGAATTACAAACGTTTTTTTTCATACTTTTTTTCGTACCCATAGAGTACTTAACTCGTGTGATTTTTGATTCCTTGTACAAGGCCATTCGGCCTCGTTTTGCTTGCCGTTTGCACCGGCGTGCCTTATTTATCGTTCGGTCGATATCACATCGTACTTCAAAGTGAATTACAAACGTTTTTTTCGTACTTTTTTTCGTACCCATAGAGTACTTAAGCGTGTGATTTTTGATTCCTTGTACAAGGCCATTCCGCCTCGTTTTGCTTGCCGTTTGCACCGGCGTGCCTTATTTATCGTTCGGTCGATATCACATCGTACTTCAAAGTGAATTACAAACGTTTTTTTTTCGTACTTTTTTTCGTACCCATAGAGTACTTAAGCGTGTGATTTTTGATTCCTTGTACAAGGCCATTCGGCCTCCATTTTTCTTGCCGTTTGCGCCGGCGTGCCTTATTTATCGTTCTGGTCGATATCACATCAGTACTTCAAAGAGAATTACAAACTTTTTTTTTCGTACTTTTTTCGTACCCGTAGAGTACTTAACTGTGAGATTTTTGATTTCTTGTACAAGGCCATTCTGGCCTCCGTTTTGCTTGCCGTTGCGCCGGCGTGCCTTATTTATCGTTCGGTCGATATCACATCGTACTTCAAAGAGAATTACAAACGTTTTTTTTTCGTACTTTTTTTCGTACCCATAGAGTACTTAACCGTGTGATTTTTGATTCCTTGTACAAGGCCATTCTCGGCCTCCGTTTTGCTTGCCGTTTGCGCCGGCGTGCCTTATTTATCGTTCGGTCGATATCACATCGCATACTTCAAAGAGAATTAAAAACGTTTTTTTTCGTACTTTTTTTCGTACCCATAGAACTTAACCGTGTGATTTTTGATTCCTTGTACAAGGCCATTCGGCCTCCGTTTTGCTTGCCGTTTGCACCGGCGTGCCTTATTTATCGTTCGGTCGATATCACATCGTACTTCAAAGAGAATTACAAACGTTTTTTTCGTACTTTTTTTCGTACCCATAGAGTACTTAAGCGTGTGATTTTTGATTCCTTGTACAAGGCCATTCGGCCTCCGTTTTGCTTGCCGTTTGCGCCGGCGTGCCTTATTTATCGTTCGGTCGATATCACATCGTACTTCAAAGAGAATTACAAACATTTTTTTTCGTACTTTTTTTCTTACCCATAGAGTACTTACTCGTGTGATTTTTGATTTCTTGTACAAGGCCATTCGGCCTCTCCGTTTTGCTTGCCGTTTGCGCCGGCGTGCCTTATTTATCGTTCGGTCGATATCACATCGTACTTCAAAGAGAATTACAAACGTTTTTTTCGTACTTTTTTTCGTACCCATAGAGTACTTAAGCGTGTGATTTTTGATTCCATGTACAAGGCCATTCGGCCTCCGTTTTGCTTGACGTTTGCGCCGGCGTGCCTTATTTATCATTCGGTCGATATCACATCGTACTTCAAAGAGAATTACAAACGTTTTTTTCGTACTTTTTTTCGTACCCATTGAGTACTTAATCGTGTGATTTTTGATTTCTTGTACAAGGCGATTCGGCCTCCGTTTTGCTTGCCGTTTGCGCCGGCGTGCCTTATTTATCGTTCGGGCGATATCACATCGTACTTCAAAGAGAATTACAAACGTTTTTTTTCGTACTTTTTTTTTTTTCGTACCCATAGAGTACTTAAGCGTGTGATTTTTGATTCCTTGTACAAGGCCATTTCGGCCTCCGTTTTGCTTGCCGTTTGCGCCGGCGTGCCTTATTTATCGTTCTGGTCGATATCACATCCGTACTTCAAAGAGAATTACAAACGTTTTTTTCGTACTTTTTTTCGTACCCATAGAGTACTTAAGCGTGTGATTTTTGATTCCTTGTACAAGGCCATTCTGGCCTCCGTTTTGCTTGCCGTTTGCGCCGGCGTGCCTTATTTATCGTTCTGGTCGATATCACATAAGTACTTAAAAGTGAATTACAAACGTTTTTTTCGTACTTTTTTTCGTACCCATAGAGTAATTAACTGTGTGATTTTTGATTCCTTGTACAAGGTCATTCTGGCCACCGTTTTGCTTGCCGTTTGCGCCGGCGTGCCTTATTTATCGTTCTGGTCGATATCACATCAGTA
This sequence comes from Gentiana straminea, assembly GCA_036785695.1. Taxonomy (NCBI): domain Eukaryota; kingdom Viridiplantae; phylum Streptophyta; class Magnoliopsida; order Gentianales; family Gentianaceae; genus Gentiana; species Gentiana straminea. The sequence continues at coordinate 78,705 of JAVUPR010000341.1, forward strand.
CTTCAAAGAGAATTACAAACATTTTTTTTCGTACTTTTTTTCGTACCCATAGAGTACTTAACTCGTGTGATTTTTGATTTCTTGTACAAGGCCATTCGGCCTCCGTTTTGCTTGGCCGTTTGCGCCGGCGTGCCTTATTTATCGTTCGGTCGATATCACATCAGTACTTCAAAGATAATTACAAACGTTTTTTTTCATACTTTTTTCGTACCCATAGAGTACTTAACTGTGTGATTTTTGATTCCTTATACAAGGCCATTCTGACCTCCGTTTTGCTTGACGTTTGCGCCGGCGTGCCTTATTTATCGTTCGGTCGATATCACATCGTACTTCAAAGAGAATTACAAACGTTTTTTTTCGTACTTTTTTTCGTACCCATAGAGTACTTAACTCGTGTGATTTTTGATTCCATGTACAAGGCCATTCTGGCCTCCGTTTTGCTTGACGTTTGCGCCGGCGTGCCTTATTTATCATTCTGGTCGATATCACATCAGTACTTCAAAGAGAATTACAAACGTTTTTTCGTACTTTTTTTCGTACCCATTGAGTACTTAACTGTGTGATTTTTGATTTCTTGTACAAGGCGATTCTGGCCTCCGTTTTGCTTGCCGTTTGCGCCGGCGTGCCTTATTTATCGTTCGGGCGATATCACATCGGTACTTCAAAGAGAATTACAAACGTTTTTTTTCGTACTTTTTTTCGTACCCATAGAGTACTTAAGCGTGTGATTTTTGATTCCTTGTACAAGGCCATTCGGCCTCCGTTTTGCTTGCCGTTTGCGCCGGCGTGCCTTATTTATCGTTCGGTCGATATCACATCGTACTTCAAAGAGAATTACAAACGTTTTTTTCGTACTTTTTTTCGTACCCATAGAGTACTTAAGCGTGTGATTTTTGATTCCTTGTACAAGACCATTTCGGCCTCCGTTTTGCTTGCCGTTTGCGCCGGCGTGCCTTATTTATCGTTCGGTCGATATCACATCGTACTTCAAAGAGAATTACAAACGTTTTTTTTCGTACTTTTTTTCGTACCCATAGAGTAATTAATCGTGTGATTTTTGATTCCTTGTACAAGGCCATTCGGCCACCGTTTTGCTTGCCGTTTGTGCCGGCGTGCCTTATTTATCGTTCGGTCGATATCACATCGTACTTCAAAGAGAATTACAAACGTTTTTTTTCGTACTTTTTTTCGTACCCATAAAGTACTTAACCGTGTGATTTTTGATTTCTTGTACAAGGCCATTCGGCCTCCGTTTTGCTTGCCGTTTGCGCCGGCGTGCCTTATTTATCGTTCGGTCGATATCACATCGGTACTTCAAAGAGAATTACAAACGTTTTTTTTCGTACTTTTTTTCGTACCCATAGAGTACTTAACTCGTGTGATTTTTGATTCCTTGTACAAGGCCATTCTCGCCTCCGTTTTGCTTGCCGTTTGCGCCGGCGTGCCTTATTTATCGTTCGGTCGATATCACATCGTACTTCAAAGAGAATTACAAACGTTTTTTTTCGTACTTTTTTTCGTACCCATAGAGTACTTAACCGTGTGATTTTTGATTCCTTGTACAAGGCCATTCGACCTCCGTTTTGCTTGACGTTTGCGCCGGCGTGCCTTATTTATCGTTCTGGTCGATATCACAGCAGTACTTCAAAGAGAATTAAAAACATTTTTTTTCGTACATTTTTTCGTACCCATAGAGTACTTAATTGTGTGATTTTTGATTTCTTGTACAAGGCCATTCTGGCCTCCGTTTTGCTTGCCGTTTGCGCCGGCGTGCCTTATTTATCGTTCGGTCGATATCACATCGTACTTCAAAGAGAATTACAAACGTTTTTTTTCGTACTTTTTTTCGTACCCATAGAGTACTTAATCGTGTGATTTTTGATTTCTTGTACAAGGCCATTCGGCCTCCGTTTTGCTTGCCGTTTGCGCCGGCGTGCCTTATTTATCGTTCGGTCGATATCACATCGTACTTCAAAGAGAATTACAAACGTTTTTTTTCGTACTTTTTTTCGTACCCATAGAGTACTTAATCGTGTGATTTTTGATTCCTTGTACAAGGGCATTCGGCCTCCGTTTTGCTTGCCGTTTGCGCCGGCGTGCCTTATTTATCGTTCGGTCGATATCACATCAGTACTTAAAAGAGAATTACAAATGTTTTTTTCGTACTTTTTTTTCGTACCCATAGAGTAATTAACTGTGTGATTTTTGATTCCTTGTACAAGGCCATTCTGGCCACCGTTTTGCTTGCCGTTTGCGCCGGCGTGCCTTATTTATCGTTCGGTCGATATCACATCGTACTTCAAAGAGAATTACAAACATTTTTTTTTCGTACTTTTTTTCGTACCCATAGAGTACTTAATCGTGTGATTTTTGATTTCTTGTACAAGGCCATTCGGCCTCCGTTTTGCTTTGCCGTTTGCGCCGGCGTGCCTTATTTATCGTTCGGTCGATATCACATCGTACTTCAAAGATAATTACAAACGTTTTTTTCGTACTTTTTTCTTACCCGTAGAGTACTTAATCGTGTGATTTTTGATTCCTTGTACAAGGCCATTCGGCCTCCGTTTTGCTTGCGTTTGCGCCGGCGTGCCTTATTTATCGTTCGGTCGATATCACATCGTACTCGCAAAGAGAATTACAAACGTTTTTTTCGTACTTTTTTTCGTACCCATAGAGTACTTAAGCGTGTGATTTTTGATTCCTTGTACAAGGCCATTCGGCCTCCGTTTTGCTTGCCGTTTGCGCCGGCGTGCCTTATTTATCGTTCGGTCGATATCACATCGTACTTCAAAGAGAATTACACACGTTTTTTTCGTACTTTTTTTCGTACCCATAGAGTACTTAAGCGTGTGATTTTTGATTTCTTGTACAAGGCCATTCGGCCTCCGTTTTGCTTGCCGTTGCGCCGGCGTGCCTTATTTATCGTTCGGTCGATATCACATCGTACTTCAAAGAGAATTACAAACGTTTTTTTTTCGTACTTTTTTTCGTACCCATAGAGTACTTAAATCGTGTGATTTTTGATTCCTTGTACAAGGCCATTCGGCCTCCGTTTTGCTTGCCGTTTGCGCCGGCGTGCCTTATTTATCGTTCGGTCGATATCACATCGTACTTCAAAGAGAATTAAAAACGTTTTTTTTCGTACTTTTTTTCGTACCCATAGAACTTAACTGTGTGATTTTTGATTCCTTGTACAAGGCCATTCTGGCCTCCGTTTTGCTTGCCGTTTGCACCGGCGTGCCTTATTTATCGTTCGGTCGATATCACATCGTACTTCAAAGAGAATTACAAACGTTTTTTTCGTACTTTTTTTCGTACCCATAGAGTACTTAACTCGTGTGATTTTTGATTCCTTGTACAAAGCATTTCGGCCTCCGTTTTGCTTGCCGTTTGCGCCGGCGTGCCTTATTTATCGTTCGGTCGATATCACATCGTACTTCAAAGAGAATTACAAACGTTTTTTTTCGTATTTTTTTTCTTACCCATAGAGTACTTAATCGTGTGATTTTTGATTTCTTGTACAAGGCCATTCGGCCTCCGTTTTGCTTGCCGTTTGCGCCGGTGTGCCTTATTTATCGTTCGGTCGATATCACATCGTACTTCAAAGAGAATTACAAACGTTTTTTTTCGTACTTTTTTTCGTACCCATAGAGTACTTAAGCGTGTGATTTTTGATTCCATGTACAAGGCCATTCGGCCTCCGTTTTGCTTGACGTTTGCGCCGGCGTGCCTTATTTATCATTCGGTCGATATCACATCGTACTTCAAAGAGAATTACAAACGTTTTTTTCGTACTTTTTTTCGTACCCATAGAGTACTTAAGCGTGTGATTTTTGATTTCTTGTACAAGGCGATTCGGCCTCCGTTTTGCTTGCCGTTTGCGCCGGCGTGCCTTATTTATCGTTCGGTCGATATCACATCGTACTTCAAAGAGAATTACAAACGTTTTTTTTCGTACTTTTTTTTCGTACCAATAGAGTACTTAGCGTGTGATTTTTGATTCCTTGTACAAGGCCATTCGGCCTCCGTTTTGCTTGCCGTTTGCGCCGGCGTGCCTTATTTATCGTTCGGTCGATATCACATCCGTACTTCAAAGAGAATTACAAACGTTTTTTTCGTACTTTTTTTCGTACCCATAGAGTACTTAACTGTTTGATTTTTGATTCCTTGTACAAGGCCATTCGGCCTCCGTTTTGCTTGCCGTTTGCGCCGGCGTGCCTTATTTATCGTTCGGTCGATATCACATCGTACTTCAAAGAGAATTACAAACGTTTTTTTTCGTACTTTTTTTCGTACCCATAGAGTACTTAATCGTGTGATTTTTGATTTCTTGTACAAGGCCATTCGGCCTCCGTTTTGCTTGCCGTTTGCGCCGGCGTGCCTTATTTATCGTTCGGTCGATATCACATCGTACTTCAAAGAGAATTACAAACGTTTTTTTTCGTACTTTTTTTCGTACCCATGGGAGTACTTAAGCGTGTGATTTTTGATTCCTTGTACAAGGCCATTCGGCCTCCGTTTTGCTTGCCGTTTGCGCCGGCGTGCCTTATTTATCGTTCTGGCCGATATCACATTAGTACTTCAAAGAGAATTACAAACGTTTTTTTTCGAATTTTTTTCATACACTTAGAGTACTTAACTGTGTGATTTTTGATTCCTTGTACAAGGCCATTCTGGCCTCCGTTTTGCTTGCCGTTTGCGCCGGCGTGCCTTATTTATCGTTCTGGTCGATATCACATAAGTACTTAAAAGAGAATTACAAACGTTTTTTTCGTACTTTTTTTCGTACCCATAGAGTAATTAACTGTGTGATTTTTGATTCCTTGTACAAGGTCATTCTGGCCACCGTTTTGCTTGCCGTTTGCGCCGGCGTGCCTTATTTATCGTTCTGGTCGATATCACATCAGTACTTCAAAGAGAATTACAAACATTTTTTTTCGTACTTTTTTTCGTACCCATAGAGTACTTAATTGTGTGATTTTTGATTTCTTGTACAAGGCCATTCGGCCTCCGTTTTGCTTGCCGTTTGCGCCGGCGTGCCTTATTTATCGTTCGGTCGATATCCCATCGTACTTCAAAGAGAATTACAAACGTTTTTTTTCGTATTTTTTTCATACACTTAGAGTACTTAACTGTGTGATTTTTGATTCCTTGTACAAGGCCATTCGGCCTCCGTTTTGCTTGCCGTTTGCGTCGGCGTGCCTTATTTATCGTTCGGTCGATATCACATCGTACTTAAAAGAGAATTACAAACGTTTTTTTCGTACTTTTTTTCGTACCCATAGAGTAATTAACTGTGTGATTTTTGATTCCTTGTACAAGGCCATTCTGGCCACCGTTTTGCTTGCCGTTTGCGCCGGCGTGCCTTATTTATCGTTCGGTCGATATCACATCGGTACTTCAAAGAGAATTACAAACATTTTTTTTCGTACTTTTTTTCGTACCCATAGAGTACTTAAGCGTGTGATTTTTGATTTCTTGTACAAGGCCATTCGGCCTCCGTTTTGCTTGCCGTTTGCGCCGGCGTGCCTTATTTATCGTTCGGTCGATATCACATCGCATACTTCAAAGATAATTACAAACGTTTTTTTCGTACTTTTTTTCGTACCCGTAGAGTACTTAAGCGTGTGATTTTTGATTCCTTGTACAAGGCCATTCTGACCTCCGTTTTGCTTGACGTTTGCGCCGGCGTGCCTTATTTATCGTTCTGGTCGATATCACAAAGTACTTCAAAGAGAATTACAAACGTTTTTTTTCGTACTTTTTTTCATACCCATAGAGTACTTAACTGTGTGATTTTTGATTTCTTGTACAAGGCGATTCGGCCTCCGTTTTGCTTGCCGTTTGCGCGGCGTGCCTTATTTATCGTTCGGTCGATATCACATCAGTACTTCAAAGAGAATTACAAACGTTTTTTTTCGTACTTTTTTTCGTACCCATAGAGTACTTAACTGTTTGATTTTTGATTCCTTGTACAAGGCCATTCTGGCCTCCGTTTTGCTTGCCGTTTGCGCCGGCGTGCATTATTTATCGTTCTGGTCGATATTACATCAGTACTTCAAAGAGAATTACAAACGTTTTTTGTCGTACCCATAGAGTACTTAACTGTGTGATTTTTGATTTCTTGTACAAGGCCATTCTGGCCTCCGTTTTGCTTGCCGTTTGCGCCGGCGTGTCTTATTTATCGTTCTGGTCGATATCACATCGTACTTCAAAGAGAATTACAAACGTTTTTTTTCGTACTTTTTTTTCGTACCCATAGTACTTAAGCGTGTGATTTTTTATTTCTTGTACAAGGCCATTCGGCCTCCGTTTTGCTTGCCGTTTGTGCCGGCGTGCCTTATTCAGTACTTCAAAGAGAATTACAAACGTTTTTTTTTGTACTTTTTTTCGTACCCATAGAGTACTTAACTGTGTGATTTTTGATTTCTTGTACAAGGCCATTCTGGCCTCCGTTTTGCTTGCCGTTTGCGCCGGCGTGCCTTATTTATCATTCTGGTCGATATCACATCAGTACTTGAAAGAGAATTACAAACTTTTTTTTTTCGTACTTTTTTTCGTACCCATAGAGTACTTAACTGTGTGATTTTTGATTTCTTGTACAAGGCCATTCGGCCTCCGTTTTGCTTGCCGTTTGCGCCGGCGTGCCTTATTTATCGTTCGGTCGATATCACATCGTACTTAAAAGAGAATTACAAACGTTTTTTTCGTACTTTTTTTCGTACCCATAGAGTAATTAACTGTGTGATTTTTGATTCCTTGTACAAGGCCATTCTGGCCACCGTTTTGCTTGCCGTTAGTGCCGGCGTGCCTTATTTATCGTTCTGGTCGATATCACATTAGTACTTCAAAGAGAATTACAAACATTTTTTTTCGTACTTTTTTTCGTACCCATAAAGTACTTAAGCGTGTGATTTTTGATTCCTTGTACAAGGCCATTCGGCCTCCGTTTTGCTTGCCGTTTGCGCCGGCGTGCCTTATTTATCGTTCGGTCGATATCACATCGTACTTCAAAGAGAATTACAAACGTTTTTTTTCGTACTTTTTTTCGTACCCATAGAGTACTTAATCGTGTGATTTTTGATTCCTTGTACAAGGCCATTCGGCCTCCGTTTTGCTTGCCGTTTGCGCCGGCGTGCCTTATTTATCGTTCGGTCGATATCACATCGTACTTCAAAGAGAATTACAAACGTTTTTTTTCGTACTTTTTTTCGTACCCATAGAGTACTTAATCGTGTGATTTTTGATTCCTTGTACAAGGCCATTCGGCCTCCGTTTTGCTTGCCGTTTGCGCCGGCGTGCCTTATTTATCGTTCGGTCGATATCACATCGGTACTTCAAAGAGAATTACAAACATTTTTTTTCGTACTTTTTTTCGTACCCATAGAGTACTTAACTCGTGTGATTTTTGATTTCTTGTACAAGGCGATTCGGCCTCCGTTTTGCTTGCCGTTTGCGCCGGCGTGCCTATTTATCGTTCGGTCGATATCACATCGTACTTCAAAGAGAATTACAAACGTTTTTTTCGTACTTTTTTTCGTACCCATAGAGTACTTAATCGTGTGATTTTTGATTCCTTGTACAAGGCCATTCGGCCTCCGTTTTGCTTGCCGTTTGCGCCGGCGTGCCTTATTTATCGTTCGGTCGATATCACATCGTACTTCAAAGAGAATTACAAACGTTTTTTTTCGTACTTTTTTTCGTACCCATAGAGTACTTAATCGTGTGATTTTTGATTCCTTGTACAAGGCCATTCGCCTCCGTTTTGCTTGCCGTTTGCGCCGGCGTGCCTTATTTATCGTTCGGTCGATATCACATCGTACTTCAAAGAGAATTACAAACGTTTTTTTTCGTACTTTTTTTCGTACCCATAGAGTACTTAATCGTGTGATTTTTGATTTCTTGTACAAGGCCATTCGGCCTCCGTTTTGCTTGCCGTTTGCGCCGGCGTGCCTTATTTATCGCGGTCGATATCACATCGTACTTCAAAGAGAATTACAAACGTTTTTTTTCGTACTTTTTTTTCGTACCCATAGAGTACTTAAATCGTGTGATTTTTGATTCCTTGTACAAGGCCATTTCGGCCTCCGTTTTGCTTGCCGTTTGCGCCGGCGTGCCTTATTTATCGTTCGGTCGATATCACATCGTACTTCAAAGAGAATTACAAACGTTTTTTTTTCGTACTTTTTTTCGTACCCATAGAGTACTTAATCGTGTGATTTTTGATTCCTTGTACAAGGCCATTCGGCCTCCGTTTTGCTTGCCGTTTGCGCCGGCGTGCCTTATTTATCGTTCGGTCGATATCACATCGTACTTCAAAGAGAATTACAAACGTTTTTTTTCGTACTTTTTTTCGTACCCATAGAGTACTTAATCGTGTGATTTTTGATTCCTTGTACAAGGCCATTCGGCCTCCGTTTTGCTTGCCGTTTGCGCCGGCGTGCCTTATTTATCGTTTCGGTCGATATCACATCGGTACTTCAAAGAGAATTACAAACGTTTTTTTTCGTACTTTTTTTCGTACCCATAGAGTACTTAACTCGTGTGATTTTTGATTTCTTGTACAAGGCCATTTCGGCCTCCGTTTTGCTTGCCGTTTGCGCCGGCGTGCCTTATTTATCGTTCGGTCGATATCACATCGTACTTCAAAGAGAATTACAAACGTTTTTTTTTCGTACTTTTTTTCGTACCCATAGAGTACTTAATCGTGTGATTTTTGATTCTTGTACAAGGCCATTCGGCCTCCGTTTTGCTTGCCGTTTGCGCCGGCGTGCCTTATTTATCGTTCGGTCGATATCACATCGTACTTCAAAGAGAATTACAAACGTTTTTTTTCGTACTTTTTTTCGTACCCATAGAGTACTTAAGCGTGTGATTTTTGATTTCTTGTACAAGGCCATTCGGCCTCCGTTTTGCTTGCCGTTTGCGCCGGCGTGCCTTATTTATCGTTCGGTCGATATCACATCGTACTTCAAAGAGAATTACAAACATTTTTTTTTCGTACTTTTTTTCGTACCCATAGAGTACTTAAGCGTGTGATTTTTGATTCCTTGTACAAGGCCATTCTGGCCTCCGTTTTGCTTGCCGTTTGCGCCGGCGTGCCTTATTTATCGTTCTCGTCGATATCACATCAGTACTTCAAAGAGAATTACAAACGTTTTTTTTCGTACTTTTTTTCGTACCCATAGAGTACTTAACTGTGTGATTTTTGATTTCTTGTACAAGGCCATTCGGCCTCCGTTTTGCTTGCCGTTTGCGCCGGCGTGCCTTATTTATCGTTCGGTCGATATCACATAGTACTTCAAAGAGAATTACAAACGTTTTTTTTTCGTACTTTTTTTCGTACCCATAGAGTACTTAATCGTGTGATTTTTGATTCCTTGTACAAGGCCATTTCGGCCTCCGTTTTGCTTGCCGTTTGCGCCGGCGTGCCTTATTTATCGTTCGGTCGATATCACATCAAGTACTTCAAAGAGAATTACAAACGTTTTTTTTCGTACTTTTTTTCGTACCCATAGAGTACTTACTCGTGTGATTTTTGATTCTTGTACAAGGTCATTCGGCCTCCGTTTTGCTTGCCGTTTGCGCCGGCGTGCCTTATTTATCGTTCGGTCGATATCACATCGTACTTCAAAGAGAATTACAAACTTTTTTTTTCGTTTTTTTTCGTACCCATAGAGTACTTAAGCGTGTGATTTTTGATTTCTTGTACAAGGCCATTCGGCCTCCGTTTTGCTTGCCGTTTGCGCCGGCGTGCCTTATTTATCGTTCGGTCGATATCACATCGTACTTCAAAGAGAATTACAAACATTTTTTTTTTTTTTTTTCGTACTTTTTTTCGTACCCATAGAGTAATTAATCGTGTGATTTTTGATTCCTTGTACAAGGCCATTCGCCTCCGTTTTGCTTGCCGTTTGCGCCGGCGTGCCTTATTTATCGTTCGGTCGATATCACATCGTACTTCAAAGAGAATTACAAACGTTTTTTTTTCGTACTTTTTTTCGTACCCATAGAGTACTTAATCGTGTGATTTTTGATTCCTTGTACAAGGCCATTCGGCCTCCGTTTTGCTTGACGTTTGCGCCGGCGTGCCTTATTTATCGTTCGGTCGATATCACATCGTACTTCAAAGAGAATTACAAACATTTTTTTTCGTACTTTTTTTCGTACCCATAGAGTACTTAACGTGTGATTTTTGATTTCTTGTACAAGGCCATTCGGCCTCCGTTTTGCTTGCCGTTTGCGCCGGCGTGCCTTATTTATCGTTCGGTCGATATCACATCAGTACTTCAAAGAGAATTACAAACGTTTTTTTTTCGTACTTTTTTTCGTACCCATAGAGTACTTAATTGTGTGATTTTTGATTTCTTGTACAAGGCCATTATGGCCTCCGTTTTGCTTGACGTTTGCGCCGGCGTGCCTTATTTATCGTTCTGGTCGATATCACATCAGTACTTCAAAGAGAATTACAAACGTTTTTTTTCGTACTTTTTTTCGTACCCATAGAGTACTTACTTAAGCGTGTGATTTTTGATTTCTTGTACAAGGCCATTCTGGCCTCCGTTTTGCCTGCCGTTTGCGCCGGCGTGCCTTATTTATCGTTCTGGTCGATATCACATCAATACTTCAAAGAGAATTACAAACGTTTTTTTTTTCGTACTTTTTTTCGTACCCATAGAGTACTTAAGCGTGTGATTTTTGATTTCTTGTACAAGGCCATTCGGCCTCCGTTTTGCTTGCCGTTTGCGCCGGCGTGCCTTATTTATCGTTCGGTCGATATCACATCGTACTTCAAAGAGAATTACAAACTTTTTTTTTTGTACTTTTTTTCGAACCCAAAGAGTACTTAAATCGTGTGATTTTTGATTCCTTGTACAAGGCCATTCGGCCTCCGTTTTGCTTGCCGTTTGCGCCGGCGTGCCTTATTTATCGTTCGGTCGATATCACATCGTACTTCAAAGAGAATTACAAACACTTTTTTTCGTACCCATAGAGTACTTAAGCGTGTGATTTTTGATTTCTTGTACAAGGCCATTCGGCCTCCGTTTTGCTTGCCGTTTGCGCCGGCGTGCCTTATTTATCGTTCGGTCGATATCACATCGTACTTAAAAGAGAATTACAAACGTTTTTTTTCACTTTTTTTTCGTACCCATAGAGTACTTAACTTGTGTGATTTTTGATTCCTTGTACAAGGCCATTATGGCCTCCGTTTTGCTTGCCGTTTGTGCCGGCGTGCCTTATTTATCGTTCGGTCGATATCACATCGTACTTCAAAGAGAATTACAAACATTTTTTTTCGTATTTTTTTTCATACCCTTAGAGTACTTAAGCGTGTGATTTTTGATTCCTTGTACAAGGCCATTCGGCCTCCGTTTTGCTTGCCGTTTGTGCCGGCGTGCCTTATTTATCGTTCGGTCGATATCACATCGTACTTCAAAGAGAATTACAAACGTTTTTTTTCGTATTTTTTTTCATACCCTTAGAGTACTTAACCGTGTGATTTTTGATTCCTTGTACGTGGCCATTCGGCCTCCGTTTTGCTTGCCGTTTGCGCCGGCGTGCCTTATTTATCGTTCGGTCGATATCACATCGTACTTCAAAAGAATTACAAACGTTTTTTTTCGTACTTTTTTTCGTACCCATAGAGTACTTAATCGTGTGATTTTTGATTCCTTGTACAAGGCCATTCTGACCTCCGTTTTGCTTGACGTTTGCACCGGCGTGCCTTATTTATCGTTCGGTCGATATCACATCGTACTTCAAAGAGAATTACAAACATTTTTTTTCGTACTTTTTTTTCGTACCCATAGAGTACTTAATCGTGTGATTTTTGATTTCTTGTACAAGGCGATTCGGCCTCCGTTTTGCTTGCCGTTTGAGCGGCGTGCCTTATTTATCGTTCGGTCGATATCACATCGTACTTCAAAGAGAATTACAAACGTTTTTTTTCGTACTTTTTTTTCGTACCATGAGTACTTAATCGTGTCATTTTTGATTTCTTGTACAAGGCGATTGGCCTCCGTTTTGCTTGCCGTTTGCGCCGGCGTGCCTTATTTATCGTTCGGTCGATATCACATCGTACTTCAAAGAGAATTACAAACGTTTTTTTTTCGTACTTTTTTTTCGTACCCATAGAGTACTTAAGCGTGTGATTTTTGATTCCTTGTACAAGGCCATTCGGCCTCCGTTTTGCTTGCCGTTTGCGCCGGCGTGCCTTATTTATCGTTCGGTCGATATCACATACGTACTTCAAAGATAATTACAAACGTTTTTTTTTTTCGTACTTTTTTTCGTACCCATAGAGTACTTAATCGTGTGATTTTTGATTCCTTGTACAAGGCCATTCGGCCTCCGTTTTGCTTGCCGTTTGCGCCGGCGTGCCTTATTTATCGTTCTGGTCGATATCACATCAGTACTTAAAAGAGAATTAGAACGATATCGACCAGAATGATAAATACGAAAAAAGTACGAAAAAAAACGTTTGTAATTCTCTTTGAAGTACTGATGTGATATCGACCATAACGATAAATAAGGCACGCCGGTGCAAACGGCAAGCAAAACGGAGGCCAGAATGGCCTTGTACAAGGAATCAAAAATCACACAGTTAAGTACTCTATGGGTACGAAAAAAAGTACGAAAAAAAAACGTTTGTAATTCTCTTTGAAGTACTGATGTGATATCGACCATAACGATAAATAAGGCACGCCGGCGCAAACGGCAAGAAAAACGGGGGCCAGAATGGTTTTGTACAAGGAATCAAAAATCATACAGTTAAGTACTCTACGCGTACGAAAAAAAGTACGAAAAAAAACGTTTGTAATTCTCTTTGAAGTACTGATGTGATATCGACCATAACGATAAATAAGGCACGCCGGCGCAAACGGCAAGCAAAATGGAGGCCAGAATGGCCTTGTACAAATCAAAAATAACACAGTTAAGTACTCTATGGGTACGAAAAAAGTACGAAAAAAAACGTTTGTAATTCTCTTTGAAGTATTGATGTGATATCGACCAGAACGGAAAATAAGGCACGCCGGCGCAAACGGCAAGCAAAACGGAGGCCAGAATGGCCTTGTAGAAGAAATCAAAAATCACACGGTTAAGTACTCTATGGGTACGAAAAAAAGTACGAAAAAAAAATGTTTGTAATTCTCTTTGAAGTACCGATGTGATATCGACGAACGATAAATAAGGCACGCCGGCGCAAACGGCAAGCAAAACGGAGGCCGAATGGCCTTGTACAAGGAATCAAAAATCACACAGTTAAGTACTCTATGGGTACGAAAAAAAGTACGAAAAAAACGTTTGTAATTCTCTTTGAAGTACTGATGTGATATCGACCAGAACGATAAATAAGGCACGCCGGTGCAAACGGCAAGCAAAACGGAGGCCAGAATGACCTTGTACAAGAAGTCAAAAATCACACAGTTAAGTACTCTATGGGTACGAAAAAATATACGAAAAAAAACGTTTGTAATTCTCTTTGAAGTACTGATGTGATATCGACCACAACGATAAATAAGGCACGCCGGCGCAAACGGCAAGCAAAACGGAGGCCAGAATGTCCTTGTACAAGAAATCAAAAATCACACAGTTAAGTACTCTATGGGTACGAAAAAAAGTACGAAAAAAAATGTTTGTAATTCTCTTTGAAGTATTGATGTGATATCGACCAGAACGGGAAATAAGGCACACCGGCGCAAACGGCAAGCAAAACGGAGGCCAGAATGGCCTTGTAGAAGAAATAAAAAATCACACAGTTAAGTACTCTATGGGTACGAAAAAAAGTACGAAAAAAAATGTTTGTAATTCTCTTTGAAGTACTGATGTGATATCGACAAGAACGATAAATAAGGCACGCCGGCGCAAACGGTAAGCAAAACGGAGGCCAGAATGGCCTTGTAGAAGGAATCAAAAATCACACAGTTAAGTACTCTATGGGTACGAAAAAAAGTACGAAAAAAAATGTTTGTAATTCTCTTTGAAGTACTGATGTGATATCGACTAGAACGATAAATAAGGCACGCCGGCGCAAATGGCAAGCAAAACGGAGGCCAGAATTGCCTTTTACAAGAAATCAAAAATCACACAGTTAAGTACTCTATGGGTACGAAAAAAAGTACGAAAAAAAACGTTTGTAATTCTCTTTGAAGTACTGATGTGATATCGACCAGAACGATAAATAAGGCACGCCGGTGCAAACGGCAAGCAAAACGGAGGCCAGAATGACCTTGTACAAGAAATCAAAAATCACACGGTTAAGTACTCTATGGGTACGAAAAAAAAGTACGAAAAAAAACGTTTGTAATTCTCTTTGAAGTACCGATGTGATATCGACCGAACGATAAATAAGGCACGCCGGTGCAAACGGCAAGCAAAACGGAGGCCAGAATGGCCTTGTACAAGGAATCAAAAATCACACAGTTAAGTACTCTATGGGTACGAAAAAAAGTACGAAAAAAAACGTTTGTAATTCTCTTTGAAGTCATGATGTGATATCGACCATAACGATAAATAAGGCACGCCGGCGCAAACGGCAAGAAAAACGGAGGCCAGAATGGCCTTGTACAAGGAATCAAAAATCACACAGTTAAGTACTCTATGGGTACGAAAAAAAGTACGAAAAAAAACGTTTGTAATTCTCTTTGTAGTACTGATGTGATATCGACCACAACGATAAATAAGGCACGCCGGCGCAAACGGCAAGCAAAACGGAGGCCAGAATGGCCTTGTACAAGAAATCAAAAATCACACAGTTAAGTACTCTATGGGTACGAAAAAAAGTACGAAAAAAAACGTTTGTAATTCTCTTTGAAGTACTGATGTGATATCGACCAGAACGATAAATAAGGCACGCCGGCGCAAACGGCAAGCAAAACGGAGGCCAGAATGGCCTTCTACAAGGAATCAAAAATCACACAGTTAAGTACTCTATGGGTACAAAAAAAAGTATGAAAAAAAACGTTTGTAATTCTCTTTGAAGTACTGATGTGATATCGACCAGAACGATAAATAAGGCACGCCGGCGCAAACGGCAAGCAAAACGGAGGCCAGAATGGCCTTGCACAAGAAATCAAAAATCACACATTTAAGTACTATATGCGTACGAAAAAAAGTACGAAAAAAAAGTTTGTAATTCTCTTTGAAGTACTGATGTGATATCGACCAGAACGATAAATAAGGCACGCCGGCGCAAATGGCAAGCAAAACGGAGGCCAGAATGGCCTTGTACAAGGAATCAAAAATCACACAGTTAAGTACTCAATGGGTACAAAAAAAAGTACGAAAAAAAACGTTTGTAATTCTCTTTGAAGTACTGATGTGATATCGACCAGAACGATAAATAAGGCACGCCGGCGCAAACGGCAAGCAAAACGGAGGCCAGAATGGCCTTGTACAAGAAATCAAAAATAACACAGTTAAGTACTCTATGGGTACGAAAAAAGTACGAAAAAAAACGTTTGTAATTCTCTTTGAAGTATTGATGTGATATCGACCAGAACGGAAAATAAGGCACACCGGCGCAAACGGCAAGCAAAACGGAGGCCAGAATGGCCTTGTAGAAGAAATCAAAAATCACACAGTTAAGTACTCTATGGGTACGAAAAAAAGTACGAAAAAAAATGTCTGTAATTCTCTTTGAAGTACTGATGTGATATCGACCAGAACGATAAATAAGGCACGCCGGCGCAAACGGCAAGCAAAACGGAGGCCAGAATGGCCTTGTAGAAGGAATCAAAAATCACACAGTTAAGTACTCTATGGGTACGAAAAAAAGTACGAAAAAAAAGTTTTTAATTCTCTTTGAAGTACTGATGTGATATCGACTAGAACGATAAATAAGGCACGCCGGCGCAAACGGCAAGCAAAACGGAGGCCAGAATGGCCTTGTACAAGAAATCAAAAATCACACAATTAAGTACTCTATGGGTACGAAAAAAAGTACGAAAAAAAACGTTTGTAATTCTCTTTGAAGTACTGATGTGATATCGACCAGAACGATAAATAAAGCACGCCGGTGCAAACGGCAAGCAAAACGGAGGCCAGAATGACCTTGTACAAGAAATCAAAAATCACACAGTTAAGTACTCTATGGGTACGAAAAAAAGTACGAAAAAAACGTTTGTAATTCTCTTTGAAGTACTGATGTGATATCGACCGAACGATAAATAAGGCACGCCGGTGCAAACGGCAAGCAAAACGGAGGCCGAATGGCCTTGTACAAGGAATCAAAAATCACACAGTTAAGTACTCTATGGGTACGAAAAAAAGTACGAAAAAAAACGTTTGTAATTCTCTTTGAAGTACTGATGTGATATCGACCATAACGATAAATAAGGCACGCCGGCGCAAACGGCAAGAAAAACGGAGGCCAGAATGGCCTTGTACAAGGAATCAAAAATCACACAGTTAAGTACTCTATGGGTACGAAAAAAAGTACGAAAAAAAACGTTTGTAATTCTCTTTGAAGTGCGATGTGATATCGACCAGAACGATAAATAAGGCACGCCGGCGCAAACGGCAAGCAAAACGGAGGCCAGAATGGCCTTGTACAAGAAATCAAAAATCACACATTTAAGTACTATATGCGTACGAAAAAAAGTACGAAAAAAAAGTTTGTAATTCTCTTTGAAGTACTGATGTGATATCGACCAGAACGATAAATAAGGCACGCCGGCGCAAATGGCAAGCAAAACGGAGGCCGAATGGCCTTGTACAAGGAATCAAAAATCACACAGTTAAGTACTATATGCGTACGGAAAAAAGTACGAAAAAAAAGTTTGTAATTCTCTTTGAAGTACTGATGTGATATCGACCAGAACGATAAATAAGGCACGCCGGCGCAAACGGCAAGCAAAACGGATGCCAGAATGGCCTTGTACAAGGAATCAAAAATCACACGATTAAGTACTCTATGGGTACGAAAAAAAGTACGAAAAAAACGTTTGTAATTCTCTTTGAAGTGCGATGTGATATCGACCGAACGATAAATAAGGCACGCCGGCGCAAACGGCAAGCAAAACGGAGGCCGAATGGCCTTAAGTAAAAAAAAGTTTGTAAGAAATCGATAAAAAACGCCGGCGCAAACGGCAAGCAAAACGGATGCCGAATGGCCTTGTACAAGGAATCAAAAATCACACGTTAAGTACTCTATGGGTACGAAAAAAAGTACGAAAAAAAAAGTTTGTAATTCTCTTTGAAGTACCGATGTGATATCGACCGAACGATAAATAAGGCACGCCGGCGCAAACGGCAAGCAAAACGGAGGCGAATGGCCTTGTACAAGAAATCAAAAATCACACGTTAAGTACTATATGCGTATGGGAAAAAAGTACGAAAAAAAACGTTTGGCGATGTGATATCGACCGAACGATAAATAAGGCACGCCGGCGCAAACATCAAGCAAAACGGAGGCCAGAATGGCCTTGTACAAGGAATCAAAAATCACACAGTTAAGTACTCTATGGGTACGAAAAAAAGTACGAAAAAAAACGTTTGTAATTCTCATTGAAGTGCTGATGTGATATCGACCATAACGATAAATAAGGCACGCCGGCGCAAACGGCAAGCAAAACGGAGGCCAGAATGGCCTTGTACAAGAAATAAAATATCACACAGTTAAGTACTCTATGGGTACGAAAAAAAGTAAGAAAAAAAACGGTTGTAATTCTCTTTGAAGTACTGATGTGATATCGACCAGAACGATAAATAAGGCACGCCGGTGCAAACGGCAAGCAAAACGGAGGCCAGAATGACCTTGTACAAGAAATCAAAAATTCACACAGTTAAGTACTCTATGGGTACGAAAAAAAGTACGAAAAAAAACGTTTGTAATTCTCTTTGAAGTACCGATGTGATATCGACCAGAACGATAAATAAGGCACGCCGGTGCAAACGGCAAGCAAAACGGAGGCCAGAATGACCTTGTACAAGAAACCAAAAATCACACAGTTAAGTACTCTATGGGTATGAAAAAAAGTACAAAAAAAAACGTTTGTAATTCTCTTTGAAGTACTGATGTGATATCGACGAGAACGATAAATAAGGCACGCCGGCGCAAACGGCAAGCAAAACGGAGGCCAGAATGGCCTTGTACAAGAAATCAAAAATCACACAGTTAAGTACTCTATGGGTACGAAAAAAAAGTACAAAAAAAACGTTTGTAATTCTCTTTGAAGTACTGATGTGATATCGACCAGAACGTTAAATAAGGCACGCCGGCGCAAACGGCAAGCAAAACGGAGGCCAGAATGGCCTTGTACAAGAAATCAAAAATCACACAGTTAAGTACTCTTCGGGTACGAAAAAAGTACGAAAAAAAACGTTTGTAATTCTCTTGGGAGTACTGATGTGATATCGACCAGAACGATAAATAAGGCACGCCGGCGCAAACGGCAAGCAAAACGGAGGCCAGAAAGGGTACAAGGAATCAAAAATCACACAGTTAAGTACTCTATGGGTACGAAAAAAAGTACGAAAAAAACGTTTGTAATTCTCTTTGAAGTACTGATGTGATATCGACCGAACGATAAATAAGGCACGCCGGTGCAAACGGCAAGCAAAACGGAGGCCGAATGACCTTGTACAAGAAATCAAAAATCACACGATTAAGTACTCTATGGGTACGAAAAAAAGTACGAAAAAAACGTTTGTAATTCTCTTTGAAGTACCGATGTGATATCGACCGAACGATAAATAAGGCACGCCGGTGCAAACGGCAAGCAAAACGGAGGCCGAATGGCCTTGTACAAGGAATCAAAAATCACACAGTTAAGTACTCTATGGGTACGAAAAAAAGTACGAAAAAAAACGTTTGTAATTCTCTTTGAAGTACTGATGTGATATCGACCATAACGATAAATAAGGCACACCGGCGCAAACGGCAAGAAAAACGGAGGCCAGAATGGCCTTGTACAAGGAATCAAAAATCACACAGTTAAGTACTCTATGGGTACGAAAAAAAGTACGAAAAAAAAACGTTTGTAATTCTCTTTGAAGTACTGATGTGATATCGACCAAAACGATAAATAAGGCACGCCGGCGCAAACGGCAAGCAAAACGGAGGCCAGAATGGCCTTGTACAAGAAATCAAAAATCACACGATTAAGTACTCTATTGGTACGAAAAAAAGTACGAAAAAAAAACGTTTGTAATTCTCTTTGAAGTACCGATGTGATATCGACCGAACGATAAATAAGGCACGCCGGCGCAAACGGCAAGCAAAACGGAGGCCGAATGGCCTTTACAAGGAATCAAAAATCACACGATTAAGTACTCTATGGGTACAAAAAAAAGTACGAAAAAAAACGTTTGTAATTCTCTTTGAAGTACTGATGTGATATCGACGAGAACGATAAATAAGGCACGCCGGCGCAAACGGCAAGCAAAACGGAGGCCAGAATGGCCTTGTACAAGAAATCAAAAATAACACAGTTAAGTACTCTATGGGTACGAAAAAAAACGTTTGTAATTCTCTTTGAAGTATTGATGTGATATCGACCAGAACGGAAAATAAGGCACGCCGGCGCAAACGGCAAGCAAAACGGAGGCCAGAATGGCCTTGTAGAAGGAATCAAAAATCACACAGTTAAGTACTCTATGGGTACGAAAAAAAGTACGAAAAAAAAAGTTTGTAATTCTCTTTGAAGTACTGATGTGATATCGACTAGAACGATAAATAAGGCACGCCGGCGCAAACGGCAAGCAAAACGGAGGCCAGAATGGCCTTGTACAAGAAATCAAAAATCACACAGTTAAGTACTATATGCGTACGGAAAAAAGTACGAAAAAAAAGTTTGTAATTCTCTTTGAAGTATTGATGTGATATCGACCAGAACGATAAATAAGGCACGCCGGCGCAAACGGAAAGCAAAACGGAGGCCAGAATGGCCTTGTACAAGAAATCAAAAATCACACCAGTTAAGTACTCTATGGGTACGAAAAAAAGTACGAAAAAAAACGTTTGTAATTCTCTTTGAAGTACAGATGTGATATCAACCAGAACGATAAATAAGGCACGCCGGCGCAAACGGCAAGCAAAACGGAGGCCAGAATGGCCTTGCACAAGGAATCAAAAATCACACAGTTAAGTACTCTATGGGTACGAAAAAAAGTACGAAAAAAAATGTTTGTAATTCTCTTTGAAGTAATGATGTGATATCGACCAGAACGATAAATAAGGCACGCCGGCGCAAACGGCAAGCAAAACGGAGGCCAGAATGGCCTTGTACAAGGAATCAAAAATCACACAGTTAAGTACTCTATGGGTACGAAAAAAAAGTACGAAAAAAACGTTTGTAATTCTCTTTGAAGTACTGATGTGATATCGACCAGAACGTTAAATAAGGCACACCGGCGCAAACGGCAAGCAAAACGGAGGCCGAATGGCCTTGTACAAGAAATCAAAAATCACACGTTAAGTACTCTATAGGTACGAAAAAAAGTACGAAAAAAAACGTTTGTAATTCTCTTTGAAGTACCGATGTGATATCGACCGAACGATAAATAAGGCACGCGGCGCAAACGGCAAGCAAAACGGAGGCCAGAATGACCTTGTACAAGAAATCAAAAATCACACAGTTAAGTACACTACGGGTACGAAAAAAAGTACGAAAAAAAACTTTTGTAATTCTCTTTGAAGTACAGATGTGATATCGACCAGAACGAAAAATAAGGCACGCCGGCGCAAACGGGAAGCAAAACGGAGGCCAGAATGTCCTTGTACAAGGAATCAAAAATCACACAGTTAAGTACTCTATGGGTACGACAAAAAAGTACGAAAAAAAACATTTGTAATTCTCTTTGAAGTACTTATGTGATATCGACCAGAACGTTAAATAAGGCACGCTGGCGCAAACGGCAAGCAAAACGGAGGCCAGAATGGCCTTGTACAAGGAATCAAAAGTCACACACTTAAGTACTCTATGGGTATGAAAAAAAGTACGAAAAAAACGTTTGTAATTTTCATTGAAGTGCTGATGTGATATCGACCAGAACGATAAATAAGGCACGCCGGCGCAAACGGCAAGCAAAACGGAGGCCAGAATGGCCTTGTACAAGAAATCAAAAATCACACATTTAAGTACTCTATGGGTACGAAAAAATGTACGAAAAAAAACGTTTGTAATTCTTTTGAAGTACGATGTGATATCGACCGAACGATAAATAAGGCACGCCGGCGCAAACGGGAAGCAAAACGGAGGCGAATGGCCTTGTACAAGGAATCAAAAATCACACAGTTAAGTACTCTATAGGTACAAAAAAAAGTACGAAAAAAAACATTTGTAATTCTCTTTGAAGTACCGATGTGATATCGACCGAACGTTAAATAAGGCACGCTGGCGCAAACGGCAAGCAAAACGGAGGCCAGAATGGCCTTGTACAAGAAATCAAAAATCACACAGTTAAGTACTCTGTGTGTACGAAAAAAAGTACGAAAAAAAATGTTTGTAATTGTCTTTGAAGTACTGATGTGGTATCGACCAGAACGATAAATAAGGCACGCCGGCGCAAACGGCAAACAAAACGGAGGTCAGAATGGCCTTGTACAAGGAATCAAAAATCACACGAGTTAAGTACTCTATGGGTACGAAACAAAGTACGAAAATAATCGTTTGTAATTCTCTTTGAAGTACTGATGTGGTATCGACCAGAACGATAAATAAGGCACGCCGGCGCAAACGGCATGCAAAACGGAGGTCAGAATGACCTTGTACAAGGAATCAAAATCACACAGTTAAGTACTCTTTGGGTACGAAACAAAGTACGAAAAAATACTTTGTAATTCTCATTGAAGTACTGATGTGTTATCGACCAGAATGATAAATAAGGAACGCCGGCGCAAACGGCAAGCAAAACGGAGGCCAGATTGGCCTTGTACAAGGAATCAAAAATCACACCGTTAAGTACTCTATTGGTACAAAATAGACTACGTTAAAAAACGTTTGTAATTCTCTTTGATGTACTGATGTGATATCGACCAGAACGATAAATAAGGCACGCCGGCGCAAACGGCAAGCAAAACGGAGGCCAGAAAGGCCTTGTACAAGGAATCAAAAATCACACAGTTAAGTACTTTATGGGTATGAAAAAAAGTACAAAAAAAACGTTTGTAATTCTCTTTGAAGTACTGATGTGGTATCGATCAGAACGATAAATAAAGCACGCCGGCGCAAACGGCAAGCAAAACGGAGGCCAGAATGGCCTTGTACAAGAAATCAAAAATCACACAGTTAAGTACTCTATGGGTACGAAAAAAGTACGAAAAAAAACGTTTGTAATTTCTCTTTGAAGTATTGATGTGATATCAACCAGAACGGAAAATAAGGCACGCCGGCGCAAACGGCAAGCAAAACGGAGGCCAGAATGGCCTTGTAGAAGAAATCAAAAATCACACAGTTAAGTATCTATGGGTACGAAAAAAAGTACGAAAAAAAATGTTTGTAATTCTCTTTGAAATACTGATGTGATATCGACCAGAACGATAAATAAGGCACGCCGGCGCAAACGGCAAGCAAAACGGAGGCCAGAATGGCCTTGTAGAAGGAATCAAAAATCACACAGTTTTTAAGTACTCTATGGGTACGAAAAAAAGTACGAAAAAAAAAGTTTGTAATTCTCTTTGAAGTAATGATGTGATATCGACTAGAACGATAAATAAGGCACGCCGGCGCAAACGGCAAGCAAAACGGAGGCCAGAATGGCCTTGTACAAGAAATCAAAAATCACACAGTTAAGAACTATATGCGTACGGAAAAAAGTACGAAAAAAAAGTTTGTAATTCTCTTTGAAGTACTGATGTGATATCGACCAGAACGATAAATAAGGCACGCCGGCGCAAACGGCAAGCAAAACGGAGGCCAGAATGGCCTTGTACAAGGAATCAAAAATCACACGAGTTAAGTACTCAATGGGTACGAAAAAAAGTACGAAAAAAAAACGTTTGTAATTCTCTTTGAAGTGCGATGTGATATCGACCGAACGATAAATAAGGCACGCCGGCGGAAACGGCAAGCAAAACGGAGGCCAGAATGGCCTTGTACAAGAAATCAAAAATCACACAGTTAAGTACTTTATGGGTACGGAAAAAGTACGAAAAAAAACGTTTGTAATTCTCTTTGAAGTATTGATGTGATATCGACCAGAACGATAAATAAGGCACGCCGGCGCAAACGGAAAGCAAAACGGAGGCCAGAATGGCCTTGTACAAGAAATCAAAAATCACACAGTTAAGTACTCTATGGGTACGAAAAAAAGTACGAAAAAAAAACGTTTGTAATTCTCTTTGAAGTACAGATGTGATATCAACCAGAACGATAAATAAGGCACGCCGGCGCAAACGGCAAGCAAAACGGAGGCCAGAATGGCCTTGCACAAGGAATCAAAAATCACACAGTTAAGTACTCTATGGTTACGAAAAAAAGTACGAAAAAAAATGTTTGTAATTCTCTTTGAAGTACTGATGTGATATCGACCAGAACGATAAATAAGGCACGCCGGCGCAAACGGCAAGCAAAACGGAGGCCATAATGGCCTTGTACAAGGAATAAAAAATCACACAGTTAAGTACTCTATGGGTACGAAAAAAAAGTACGAAAAAAACGTTTGTAATTCTCTTTGAAGTACTGATGTGATATCGACCAGAACGTTAAATAAGGCACACCGGCGCAAACGGCAAGCAAAACGGAGGCCAGAATGGCCTTGTACAAGAAATCAAAAATCACACAGTTAAGTACTCTATAGGTACGAAAAAAAGTACGAAAAAAAACGTTTGTAATTCTCTTTGAAGTACTGATGTGATATCGACCAGAACGATAAATAAGGCACGCCGGCGCAAACGGCAAGCAAAACGGAGGCCAGAATGGCCTTGTACAAGAAATCAAAAATCACACAGTTAAGTACACTACGGGTACGAAAAAAAGTACGAAAAAAAACTTTTGTAATTCTCTTTGAAGTACAGATGTGATATCGACCAGAACGAAAAATAAGGCACGCCGGCGCAAACGGGAAGCAAAACGGAGGCCAGAATGTCCTTGTACAAGGAATCAAAAATCACACAGTTAAGTACTCTATGGGTACGAAAAAAAAGTACGAAAAAAAACATTTGTAATTCCCTTTGAAGTACTTATGTGATATCGACCAGAACGTTAAATAAGGCACGCTGGCGCAAACGGCAAGCAAAACGGAGGCCAGAATGGCCTTGTACAAGGAATCAAAAGTCACACAGTTAAGTACTCTATGGGTATGAAAAAAAGTACGAAAAAAACGTTTGTAATTCTCATTGAAGTGCTGATGTGATATCGACCAGAACGATAAATAAGGCACGCCGGCGCAAACGGCAAGCAAAACGGAGGCCAGAATGGCTTTGTACAAGAAATCAAAAATCACACATTTAAGTACTCTATGGGTATGAAAAAATGTACTAAAAAAAACGTTTGTAATTCTCTTTGAAGTACTGATGTGATATCGACTAGAACGATAAATAAGGCACGCCGGCGCAAACGGGAAGCAAAACGGAGGCCAGAATGGCCTTGTACAAGGAATCAAAAATGACACAGTTAAGTACTCTATAGGTACGAAAAAAAGTACGAAAAAAAACATTTGTAATTCTCTTTGAAGTACTGATGTGATATCGACCAGAACGTTAAATAAGGCACGCTGGCGCAAACGGCAAGCAAAACGGAGGCCAGAATGGCCTTGTACAAGAAATCAAAAATCACACAGTTAAGTACTCTGTGTGTACGAAAAAAAGTACGAAAAAAAATGTTTGTAATTGTCTTTGAAGTACTGATGTGGTATCGACCAGAACGATAAATAAGGCACGCCGGCGCAAACGGCAAACAAAACGGAGGTCAGAATGGCCTTGTACAAGGAATCAAAAATCACACGTTAAGTACTCTATGGGTACGAAACAAAGTACGAAAATAATCGTTTGTAATTCTCTTTGAAGTACTGATGTGGTATCGACCAGAACGATAAATAAGGCACGCCGGCGCAAACGGCATGCAAAACGGAGGTCAGAATGACCTTGTACAAGGAATCAAAATCACACGTTAAGTACTCTTTGGGTACGAAACAAAGTACGAAAAAATACTTTGTAATTCTCATTGAAGTACTGATGTGTTATCGACCAGAATGATAAATAAGGAACGCCGGCGCAAACGGCAAGCAAAACGGAGGCCAGATTGGCCTTGTACAAGGAATCAAAAATCACACCGTTAAGTACTCTATTGGTACAAAATAGAGTACGTTAAAAAACGTTTGTAATTCTCTTTGATGTACTGATGTGATATCGACCAGAACGATAAATAAGGCACGCCGGCGCAAACGGCAAGCAAAACGGAGGCCAGAAAGGCCTTGTACAAGGAATCAAAAATCACACAGTTAAGTACTTTATGGGTATGAAAAAAAGTACAAAAAAAACGTTTGTAATTCTCTTTGAAGTACTGATGTGGTATCGATCAGAACGATAAATAAGGCACGCCGGCGCAAACGGCAAGCAAAACGGAGGCCAGAATGGCCTTGTACAAGAAATCAAAAATCACACAGTTAAGTACTCTATGGGTACGAAAAAAAGTACAAAAAAAAAACGTTTGTAATTCTCTTTGAAGTACAGATGTGATATCGACCAGAACGATAAATAAGGCACGCCGGCGCAAACGGCAATCAAAACGGAGGCCAGAATGGCCTTGTACAAGGAATCAAAAATCACATAGTTAAGTACTCTATGGGTACGAAAAAAAGTACGAAAAAAAATGTTTGTAATTCTCTTTGAAGTACTGATGTGATATCGACCAGAACGATAAATAAGGCACGCCGGTGCAAACGGCAAGCAAAACGGAGGCCACAATGGCCTTGTACAAGGAATCAAAAATCACACAGTTAAGTACAAAAAAAGTACGAAAAAAGTACTTAAAAAAACGTTTGTAATTCTCTTTGAAGTACTGATGTGATATCGACCAGAACGATAAATAAGGCACGCCGGCGCAAACGGCAAGCAAAACGGAGGCCAGAATGGCCTTGTACAAGGAATCAAAAATCACACAGTTAAGTACTTTATGGGTACGAAAAAAAGTACGAAAAAAACGTTTGTAATTCTCTTTGAAGTACTGATGTGATATCGACCAGAACGATAAATAAGGCACGCCGGCGCAAATGGCAAGCAAAACGGAGGCCAGAATGGCCTTGTACAAGAAATCAAAAATCACACAGTTAAGTACTCTATGGGTACGAAAAAAATACGAAAAAAACGTTTGTAATTCTGATGACGGTCAAATTATACCCATAAAAGTCATCAACGTAGACCTTAAATCGGGACTAATAATATATATTTTATGATAAATCACGTGTTTATATTTATTATTTAATGTTATGTGATTAATAAAATATAATTTGGTATTTATCCATATAACTTGGTATTTATCTATTTATAAGATGTAATTTGGTATTTATCCGTTTTTATTATATTTATCCGTTTTTTATTATATGATTTATTTTGGGATAAATATTATTTTGCAGAATTTGGATAATTATGGAGGATAAATACAAAAAGGAGAATTTAATCACAAGATAAATCCAAGAAAATCAAGATGCATTGAAGATAAAGATCGGATAAGCATGACAAAAGCCGGCAACCAATCAAATGATGGCGCCAACTTCCACACGCAAATTAGGGGGGGCGCATGACATTATTTTGCGATCGGCCGGGGGTTATCTCTTATTTGTTTGACATTTTGAAGTATATCTCTTATTTAGCTTGAACACCTATAAATAAAGAGGCACACCACACGCCATATGTACACCTTAGAAATACAATATTTTCAATACTTTTATCAATATAGTTCGTTATTTTCTTTATTTTATTTTATGTTCTTTCATTACGGATTCGTTAGAATCTCCGGTTAGAGATCGTATCGAAGAGTGGGAGTCACGCTCGTCTTCGAGGGTAATGTCTACTCAATTATGCAATCTTTATTCGTAGATCTAATTTATTTCGTTATGGAGTAGTCTTTTTGTGTATTGATTTCGTGATGTAGTTAATTATCGAACCCATGTTTATGTAGATGCGAGACGTAAAAGACGTTTCACGAGCAAAACGGTTCGGATCCGAGCTTGTTGGCGGCGAGCCTATGACTCGTTGGCGGCAAGATCCGTGATGTTCTTGATTTGTACGTGAACGGCTTCGACTACGTCGGGTTCTCTCGCTTTGTAATTTAAACGAGTAATTAAACTTGATCAACTTAATTATTTGTCATCGTAATTTAACATGAGACCTAAAAAGTGATTGTTATTTAGGACAGAGATTGAATCGGTGTCTAAGAAGTATGCCTAATCATAGGAATGTTGCTTAGATGAGGTTACGGTTTATACCGGCATCCCTAGTTTCGTAATTGTGTCAGAAGTTATATGAGATGGAGACTAAAAATGTGAAGTCACGTAATGGAGACACGATGATCTAGATGGCCTAACCGGAGCTAGATCTATTTTAGGGGATGACTCCCGTAGTCAGAATAATTAATCTTAAATGTCTTGTTTTGTCTCGTCATCAATCTACATAGCATGGGGGAGTAATTACTACTAGCGTTATCAATACCGTTTGTCAATTATTTATAAAACCTATAAAAATAAGTGTCTTAGTGTCGTTGTGTCTTTTGTTGGTTTTGTGTTTCTATTGTGTCGATTTTACTTCCGCGTTATTTGTTGGTCGTAAACCACCTTTAATTTGCTTTTTAGTTTAATAAGTCATATTTCGTTTAAGCCGAGTCTCTGTGGGATCGACCTCGACTCTATCTAACTATACTGCGATTGAACCTAGTTCTCTTGCTAGTGTGTTATTTAGGTATCGAGTTATTTTTTATAACTTGACCCGACATTAAGTTTTTGGCGCCGTTGCCGGGGACTCGTGTCATTAAATCAAATATAGCTTTTTTTATTAAAAGTAAATTCGTAAATATTGTGAATAGAGTCTGTTTCAGTTTCGTTTTTTATAATTTAGTCTAGTTAAAGGCCTAGCCTTTAAAGTTTTTAATCGTTTTATTGTTTTTTGTTATTTTATAGTACGCTACTCGGAAATCAAAGGAACCACTTGAGCCATATAATCCGGAAATAGAGAAATTTGCATGGCGAAATAGGAAGTTAGCTAGGGAACTAGCTAAGCAAGGAGAAGAGGATCCAAATCTTGAGGAAAGCAAACACGAATTGGAAGAAGGACATACCACCGATCATTCTGAGCATTCCGAACCTGAGGAAGAAATGGAAGGCATTCAGAACAATCCAAACCAGGTACTTAATCCTGAACAAATTATTAATAATGCTAATAATGCGAACAATCTTAATGCTAATAATGGAAACCAAGCCGCGAGGCGCACTTTGCAAAGTTATGCAACACCCACTATTGAGCAATTCATTCCTCGCTATCGTAGCACCACAAAATCTTTGCGGAAGTCTATAACCCTAGGCCTAATGTAATCCAAATGGTGACCAACTATTCCACTTTTCATGGAGTCCAAAACGAGGATCCTGGTGTTCATGTGACAAATTTCTTGGAAATCGTCAGCACTGTGAAACCAGAATTAATCCCGGAGGGTAACATTCGTCTTAAGCTTTTCCCTTTCACTCTGAAAGATAAAGCTAAGAAATGGCTTCTCTCTCTAGAGGCTGGATCTATAACTACTTGGGAACAATTGTTGCAAAAATTCATGAATAAGTATTTTTCTTTAGGAAAAATGATGTGATCCATGATGATATTCCGGACCCGTTAGCTCCTATGAAGACCGTTGACCCGCTTGTGATTCGAGATGGGCCGATGACGAGGCTCCAAAAGAAGAAAGTTAGAGAGGCCTTGAATACTTTGGCCTTAGAAGCCCATTTAGAGCAAGAACCATACGAGAAGACCGAAGATCAGCCCACTAAGTGCACCATTTATGCTATTGGACTTGACGAAGGCATTATTGGGCCTAGATGCGAGTATGACCCATCATAAAAGTTGTCTATATGCTAGTATATTGAGTCAAGTGTTTGTTTTTTAGAAAATAAAGGCCATTTGGGCTTATTAGGGTCAAGTTATGTCCACTAGAAAATAAAGTGGCGAAAATTACAATGTAATTTATCCCACATTGGTTAGCTACATTAGTTTCATGAATATTGTAGCCTATATAAGGCACCTAGGTTATTCTTTTACAGACAGTTTAATTTTGAGTGAAAATTTGATTAAGTCTATTGACTTGTTTATCACTTGCGAGTGAGGATCTCTTCGTTGTAGAGTTCCACCCCTTAGAGAACTTATCAGCGCCTTGAGCAAGCGTTGTGGCGTTCTTGCCAACGTTCTTAGATTGGATTATCTAAGATCGTTGTTTCGAGCTCTCCATTGATTCCTTTAGAAGGTCCTAGGGCAAATCCCGTTCTTGAATCATATCATTTGGTATCAGAGCCAGGTTGACTAAAGGTAATCAAATATCCATTTTCGTCTTGATTTGTTTTTTTTTCTCGTTCTTGCATATTCTTCGTGCATAAAAAAAATTTCCAGCCTCGTTGTTATTTGTCTTTCTGCGTATTGTTAATCATCTTTGATATACAACCAAAAAAAAAAATTCTCGTTCTTCCTGTGTCGTCCATAATTGCCAAAAAAAAAAAAAAAAAAAAAACATTCCATCGGTCATATCTTGATCTTTCTTGACTATTATTTATTGATCTTTCTGGCATAATTGTTGCTACGGTTTTCTTGTTTACAATTGCCGTATAAGACAAAGAGAAAACAAGTTGACCTAATTTCTTAGTGCTGAATTGTTTTGTTTTGTTTTATTTAATAAAGTTCAGCCCCCAGTAAAAAAAAAAAAAAAAAAAAAAAAAAAGACTCAGAAATTACGAAGGAATCACACCCTAGTGTGATATTTTTCACACCCGTGAAAATTCTGCAGTTCAAAAAAAAAAAAAAAAAAAAAAAAATCCCTTTTGTGGACGACTGTTTCACACCCTGGTGTGAAAATTTTTCACACCCGTGAAATTTTGTTGTCAACCAATCTCCTTACTTTTTCCTTTTTCCTCCTTTCTTGCTTGTAGTTCTTGCATCTTTTACCTCGTTACACATTTTTCAACACACTTCCCTACCTTTTTACCCAATCCCTAAACCTACCTCTTAGTTGTCTAGTCTAGATTGTTGGTTGCGATTGTTACACTTTGCTCGATTCTCTGATTTGTTTGAAAAAGGGGTTACTTTACAACTTAGAGAGAGTGTGAGTGCAAATACGAGAGTGGTGAGGAAAGTATGTCGAGACCGATGGATCATGATGAAGTTACTAGGTTGCTGGATGCTCGGCTTAAACTACAAGGCGAGTCAAACGTGGCGTTGATTCGCAAGGAAGTAGCGAAGTCGTCTCAAGAGATACAAGAGATAGTGGATGAGAAGTTCAGGGAGGAGCTAAATGCCAACAATGCCACACTTTTGGATGAGTTTCGGGCAATGTTAGCAGATGGTCCCGAAAGGCAAGCTCAACAACCTTTCCAAGATAATAGAGTTGTTCGAGGAGGTGGAGACGAACGAGGTGGTAGAGGTAATGGGCGTAGGAGAGCGGTAGTACCTCAGGATGAGGAGGATACAACCGGTTCCGGTGATGATGGTTATTTAAATAGGTACACGCTGCTCCATAAAGGGAAGAAGATTACACTCCTTTCGTTATCACCCGAGGAGGCTCACAACGACCAGCTCCAACTCTCAAAATCTCGTGAGGAAAATGCAAAAAAAGAGGGAGCTAAGTCGAAAACTGAAAAAGCCAAAATTGTGACGGGAGAGAAAAAGAAAGAGGGTGTGCGAACTCGAGATGAGGGTAAAATAAAAGTTGAAAATGAAATGGTAAGGGAGGGCGACATAGTACCATTCGAGGGAGGAACTAAAGTAGAAAAGTCAAAGGTAAGGGAGGGTGCCATTACTAGTGAGGGAGAAAAAAAGATGGTGAAGAAAAAGGGAGAAAGAGTGTTAGGAACTTTCTACGCTAAGGAGTGAGGTTATTAATGCCATTGAAGATGGCACTACACCCCTCCTCTTTCTCTATAAAGAGGCCGACCCCTCCCCTCCCCCCCCTCCCCATTTGTTTTATGCTTATTTCGACGTAATGATTCTCTTCCTAGTGTTGTGGTGTCTTTATTGCAGGACTTTGCTGACGTTTTTCCCGAGGAGGAGCCAAGCGGGTTGCCACCATTACGCGGCGTGGAGCATCAAATTGACTTTATTACGGGCTCCACATTGCAAAACCGACCAGCCTATCGTGCAAATCCGTAGGAGACTAAGGAGATTCAGAGGCAAGTAGAAGAATTGATTGCAAAGGGGAAGGTGCAAGAATCCATGAGTCCATGCGCGGTGCCGGTAATTGTGGTTCCGAAGAAAGATGGCGGATGGAGGATGTGCGTGGATTGCAGGGCCATCAACCAAATTACTATACGGTATCGTTATCCTATTCCACGCTTAGATGATATGATAGATGAATTATGTGGTGCTAAAATCTTTTCTAAAATTGATCTTAAAAGCGGCTATCATCAAGTGAGGATGCGAGAGGGTGATGAATGGAAAACCGCGTTTAAAACTAAGTTTGGTTTATATGAGTGGCTTGTTATGCCTTTTGGTCTCACCAATGCACCTAGTACTTTTATGCGCTTGATGAATGAGGTTCTTAGGGACTTTATTAATAAATTTGTGGTTGTCTACTTTGATGATATCTTAATTTACAGCCATGATTTAGAGTCACACCTTAGTCACTTACGCGCTGTTTTGGAGACACTTAGAGATGCTAAGTTATATGCCAACCTCAAAAAGTGTACCTTTTGCATGGATAGAGTCGTGTTTCTTGGTTTTGTTGTGAGTGCACAGGGTGTGGAGGTTGATAAAGAGAAGGTCAAAGCTGTGGCGGAATGGCCCGAACCAACAAATGCGGCGGAAGTTCGTAGTTTCCATGGCCTTGCGAGCTTTTATAGGCGTTTTGTGAGGGATTTCAGCAGCATAGCCGCACCCCTCAACGAGTTGGTGAAGAAGAATGCCCCTTTCCATTAGGGACCAAAGCAAAGGGAGTCCTTTGAAACTCTTAAGGCTCGTTTAATTTCTGCACCCATACTTGCTTTACCTAATTTTGATAAAACTTTTGAGCTTGAATGTGATGCTTCGGGTGTGGGAATTGGTGGTGTGTTAATTCAAGAGGGTAAACCCATTGCATATTTTAGTGAGAAATTGAAAGGTGCCCAATTGAATTATGCTACGTATGATAAGGAACTTTATGCCTTAATTAGATCGCTTCAAACTTGGCAGCATTACTTGAGACCTAGGGAATTTGTTATTCACACTGATCATGAGTCCCTAAAGTACTTAAAAGGCCAAGGTAAATTGAGTAAGAGGCATGTTCGTTGGTTAGAGTTCATAGAATCTTTTCCTTATGTTATTAAATATAAAAAGGGTAAGGAGAACGTTGTAGCTGATGCATTATCTCGTCGGTATACTTTAATCACTACTATGCAATCTAGACTCCTTGGATTTGAATTTATTAAGGAATTGTATGCTATGGATGTTGATTTTGCTGAACCTTATGCGGCTACTGAACACTCAGGTCAAGGGAAATATTATAGGCACGAGGGATTCTTATTTCGTGAGGCTGTTTTGTGTATTCCTCGTTGTTCTATACGCGAATTACTTGTTCGTGAAGCACATGGTGGGGGTCTTATGGGTCATTTTGGGATCACGAAAACTTTGGACATGCTTAAATCACATTTTTATTGGCCTAAAATGAAAATTGATGTTTCTCGTGTATGTGATGCTTGTCTTGTGTGCAAATCTGCTAAGTCCAAGTCTGCCCCCCATGGTTTGTATACACCGTTGCCTATCCCTACATCCCCTTGGACTGATTTATCTATGGATTTTGTGTTGGGATTACCTCGTTCTAGGAATGGAAATGATTCTGTGTTCGTCGTAGTTGATCGTTTTTCTAAAATGGCACACTTCCTACCTTGTAATAAAACGAATGATGCTTCTCATATTGCTGATCTGTTCTTTAAAGAAATTGTTCGTTTACATGGAGTGCCTAGAACTATTGTGAGTGACCGTGATGTTAAGTTTATTAGCCACTTTTGGCGTGTGTTGTGGATGCGTTTGGGAACTAAACTTTTGTACTCTACTGCGTATCACCCCCAAACCGACGGTCAAGCGAAGTGGTTAATCGAGTTTTGGGTCAATTGTTGCGTTGTGTTATTGACAAGAATTTGAAAAATTGGGAAACTTGCTTGCCTTTTGTAGAGTTTGCTTATAACCGTTGTAAACATTCTGCTACTCGCTATACTCCTTTCGAGTTGGTGTACGGGTTCAACCCGGATACGCCTTTTTCTTTGGTTCCTTTGCCTGCAGGTGCTCAATCTAGCTTGGATGGAGAGCAAAAGGCCGAGTTGGTGAAAGAATTGCATGCTAAGGCCAGGCAACATGTGGAGAAGGCGACAGAGAGATATGTGAAGCAAGCAAACAAGGGCCGTAAAGAAGTCATTTTCCAGCCAGGAGATTGGGTATGGCTGCATTTCCGCAAAGATCGGTTTCCAAAGCAACGCAAGTCCAAGTTACATCCGCGAGGTGATGGTCCATTTGAAGTTTTGGAGCGGGTCAACAATAACGCTTACAAAATTGATATTCCTGACGACTGGGGCGTGTCACCTACCGTCAATGTTGCTGATTTGATGCCCTTCGACAACCCCTTTGATCTGAGGACGGATCCTTCCCAAGCGGGAGGGAATGATGTGATCCATGATGATATTCCGGACCCGTTAGCTCCTATGAAGACCGTTGACCCGCTTGTGATTCGAGATGGGCCGATGACGAGGCTCCAAAAGAAGAAAGTTAGAGAGGCCTTGAATACTTTGGCCTTAGAAGCCCATTTAGAGCAAGAACCACACGAGAAGACCGAAGATCAGCCCACTAAGTGCACCATTTATGCTATTGGACTTGACGAAGGCATTATTGGGCCTAGATGCGAGTATGACCCATCATAAAAGTTGTCTATATGCTTTTATATTGAGTCAAGTGTTTGTTTTTTAGAAAATAAAGGCCATTTGGGCTTATTAGGGTCAAGTTATGTCCACTAGAAAATAAAGTGGCGAAAATTACAATGTAATTTATCCCACATTGGTTAGCTACATTAGTTTCATGAATATTGTAGCCTATATAAGGCACCTAGGTTATTCTTTTATAGACAGTTTAATTTTGAGTGAAAATTTGATTAAGTCTATTGACTTGTTTATCACTTGCGAGTGAGGATCTCTTCGTTGTAGAGTTCCACCCCTTAGAGAACTTATCAGCGCCTTGAGCAAGCATTGTGGCGTTCTTGCCAACGTTCTTAGATTGGATTATCTAAGATCGTTGTTTCGAGCTCTCCATTGATTCCTTTAGAAGGTCCTAGGGCAAATCCCGTTCTTGAATCATATCAAAAAACCTTTAAGTTACGCCAAGACATCTTAGGATTTAAGCAACAACCTGGGGAGAGTTTTGATCAATCTTGGGAGCGTTTTAAGGAAGCTATGAGAAAGTGTCCTCATCATGATATCTCTCTTTGGCTTTTAATGCAAACTTTTTACCATGGATTGAGAGAGACCGATAAAATTAGAGTAGACGCCTCTAGCAATGGAGCGTTTGTTCTTTTATCTCCTGAGGAGGCACAAGGAAAGATGGAGCAAATAGCAATGAATAGTCAATGGGGAGGAAGTGACATAGCTACTGTGAAGATGGCCGCTGACATATTTGAGGATAGTGCATCTACTAAAATCTTAGAACAACTGTCTGTTATCAACAATAAGGTAGATGGAATGCAAGAGAGGATAGTGAGAGTTGAGAAAGGGGCTGGAATTGAGGTGACACCTCAAAATGAGAATGCTGGTACTGAAGAAGACAATTATATTGGGGGAGGATATAAGCCTAATCATAACCACCCTGGATTCCGATATAGTGACCCTAATGCAGGAGAAAGGCCTAAACCGCCTACCACTTATGTACCACAGCAAACTAAAACTTTTGGTTGGGAAGCTGCGATAGAAAAACTGAGTAATGTCGTCACTGACAATATGGGACAACTTTCAAAATCAATGGCTGATTTAGCCACTAACTTCAGCCAATATTGTCAGAAGACCGATGCTAAGGTGACCAATCAAGAAGCCATAGTCCAAAATCTCACTCACCAAATAGGACAGTTAGCTGAGCAAGTCTCAACTAGACCTCCTGGAGGATTGCCAAGCAATACTGACAAGAACCCAAAGGATTTGAATGCGATCATGACAAGAAGTGGGAAAGAAGTAACTCCACCATCTTTGAAAGAGAAAGAGAAATCCGTAGAAAGTAAGGATGGTGAGCCAAGCAAGGAAGCAAACACTTCTGAAACCTTGCCTGAGCAAGAAACCTATAAGGAACCTGCTGGCCCTAGAGTTGAGCTTTATAATAATAAGTATCCTATTTTCACTGATGTCGATCCTTCAACCTTACCTTATCCTCTACCCAAACCTAAGCCTAAGGTTGATAACAAGAGGTATAAGAAGTTCATTGATATCTTCAGAAAGCTACACATCAATATACCTCTAGTTGAAGCACTTGCTGAGATGCCTGAGTACACAAAGTTCTTAAAAGAAGCCGTCTCTACTAAGAGGAAACTATTAGATTTAGAGACTATTTTCCTAAATGAGGAGTGCTCAGCCATTCTTCAACATAAGTTACCCGCTAAGTGCAAGGATCCGGGAAGTTTTCTCATTCCCTGCACCATAGGTAACGTATGTTTGAACAAAGCCTTGTGTGATCTAGGAGCGAGCGTAAATCTGATGCCTCTATCCATTTTTCAAAAGTTAGGCATGAAAGACCTTAAAAAGACTTCAATTACTTTGCAATTAGCTGATCTTTCGGTTAAGGAACCTTGTGGAGTGGTTGAAGATGTGCTAGTAAGAGTTGAGAAATTTGTGTTTCTGTCGACTTTGTTGTGCTTGGATATGGAAGCTAACTATGAAGTGCCCCTAATCTTAGGAAGACCTTTTATGGCCACTAGTAGGACGCTTATCGATGTTTACAAAGGAGAGTTGGTGTTAAGAGTTAATGGGGATGAAATAGCATTCAACGTGCTTAACACTATGAAAACACCTGATGATGAAGAGGATGCATGTTTCATGTTGGATTCTATTGACAAGCTTGTCAATGACTTCCAACAATATGAGGATATTAAGGATTTCCTCGAGGCTACCCTAGAGTTAGAGGATGAAGTGCCATATGAAAAGAGTGAGGAAGAAAAAGTGGTATGGCCTGGATGTAGTAGAGGTACCCCTAGACATGTTGAAGAGATGAAGTCTACCGAGGTTGAAAAGTACTACCACAGACCAACGTGGCATAAGTACTTTGAACTTAAGCTAACTGGACAAAAGTTAAAGACCTCATTAGAAGAACCACCTACCAATCTGACATTGAAGCCTCTGCCTGCACATTTGAAGTATGTATTCCTTCAAGATGAGACCTTGCCGCTTATCATTTCTTCTGCCTTGAGTGAAATACAAGAAGAAAAGCTGATGAGAGTATTGAGAGAGTATCACGGAGCATTTGGATGGACTATAGCTGACATCAAAGGCATTAGTCCGAGCGTTTGCATGCATAAAATCTCCGTTGATCCTGCAAAGAAAGCGGTTGTACAACCCCAAAGAAGGTTGACTCCACAATT
This sequence comes from Gentiana straminea, assembly GCA_036785695.1. Lineage (NCBI taxonomy): Eukaryota > Viridiplantae > Streptophyta > Magnoliopsida > Gentianales > Gentianaceae > Gentiana > Gentiana straminea. Next base: position 115,403 of record JAVUPR010000341.1, read on the forward strand.
GAAGGATGTGGTTAGGGATGAAATTATTAAGATGTTGGAAATGGGGATCATCTTCCCTATCTCTGATAGTGAATGGGTTAGCCCGATCCACGTAGTTCCGAAGAAGGGAGGTTTTACAGTGCAAGCCAATGAGTTAAATGAGTTGATTCCTGTTAGACTCATTACTGGTCATAGAGTGTGCATTGACTTTAGGAAACTGAATGATGCAACTCGTAAGGATCACTTCCCTCTTCCCTTCATTGATCAAATGCTCGAGAGACTGAGCGGACATGTGTTTTATTGTTTTCTTGACGGTTACTCGGGATACTATCAAATTCATATCGCACCCGAGGATCATGAAAAGACCACTTTTACATGTCCATATGGAACCTTCGCTTACAATAGAATGCCCTTTGGCTTGTGCAACGCACCAGCAACGTTTCAAAGATGCATGATTTCTCTGTTTGCTGATATGGTTGAAGATTTCCTCGAGATCTTTATGGACGATTTCTCCGTATTTGGAGATGATTTCGATTCATGTCTCACGCATCCGGCAAGAGTGTTGAAGAGATGCGAGGAGACGAATACGGTGCTTAAGCGGGAGAAATTTCATCTTATGGTCACTGAAGGTATAGTACTTGGCCACCGTATTTCAAAGAACGGTATAGAGGTGGATAGAGCAAAAGTAGAGGTGATTGAAAAACTACCTCCACCAACCAATCTTAAAACATTGCGAGGTTTTCTTGGCCACGCAGGATTCTATCGTCGGTTTGTGAAGGACTTTTCCTTAATCTCTCGACCTCTTACTGAGTTATTGGCCAAGGATGTGCCGTTTGTGTTTACTAATCAGTGCATGAAAGCTTTCAATAAGTTAAAGAACATGCTTATTAGTGCACCCATTCTGATTGCGCCGGATTGGAATCTACATTTTGAGTTGATGTGCGATGCAAGTGATACAGCTGTAGGTGCTACCTTAGGACAAAGAAAAGACAAGATCTTTAGGCCCATCTACTATGCTAGTCGAACTTTAAATGTTGCTCAAAGGAATTATGCAACTACTGAGAAAGAGCTTCTGGCGGTTATCTTTGCTTTTGACAAGTTTAGATCTTATCTAGTAGGATCTAAAGTCACTGTTTGGACTGACCATGCGGCCTTGAAGTATCTTTTAGCCAAACAAGATTCCAAGCCAAGGTTATTAAGATGGATTCTACTATTGCAAGAATTTGATGTAGAAATCCGTGATAAGAAAGGATCTGAGAATTTGGTTGCAGATCATCTTTCCCGTCTCCAAATAGAGGATAAAGAACCAATGACCGAGATTGGAGAAACATTTCCAGATGAACAATTATTCTCCATCACGGCCATACATGGAAATGATGATTGCGCTGCAGTATCTTCGCGTATTGAGGTTGTGAAGGAGAAGAAACAACCATGGTTTAAGGACTTTGTGAATTATCTATCCGCGAAATACTTACCACCAAATCTCAACCCCCAGGAAAGAAAGAAATTCTTCAAAGATCTTAGGCACTATTATTGGGAAGAGCCCTATTTGTTTAAGCTAGGATCCGACAATGTCTTTAGGAGATGTGTGCCGGAAGAAGAAATATATGATATCCTTAGACATTGCCATGCTTATGAGGTCGGAGGACATTATGGAGGAGACAAGACTGCTGCGAAAGTTCTCCAGTGTGGTTTTTTACGGCCGACCTTTGTTCAAAGATGCGCATCAATATGCTAGATCTTGTCATTCTTGCCAGATGACGGGAAATATATCGAGAAGGAATGAAATGCCTGAAAAATATCCTAGAGGTGGAACTCTTTGATGTTTGGGGTATTGATTTTGTGGGACCCTTTACTTCGTCTTTGTCCAACCGCTATATCTTAGTGGCAGTCGACTACGTGTCCAAATGGGTGGAGGCCATTGCTTCGCCTACTAACGATGTGAAAGTTGTACTGAAGTTCTTGAAGAAGAACATCTTTATGCGGTTTGGAACCCCTCGTGCCATTATTAGTGATAATGGAAGCCATTTTTGCAATAGGCCGTTTGAAAAGTTGATGATTAAGTATGGGTTTAGACACAAGTTAGCTACTGCTTATCACCCTCAAACAAGTGGACAAGTTGAGGTTACAAATCAAGAAATAAAGCGCATTTTGGAGAAAACAGTGAATACGACTAGAAAGGATTGGTCGTTGCGATTAGATGATGCTTTATGGGCGTATAGGACTGCTTATAAGATGACTATTGGTATGTCTCCTTATAAGATTGTTTTTGGAAAAGCATGTCATCTACCGGTTGAACTTGAACACCGTGCCATGTGGGCTACGCGTATGCTGAATTTTGATGAGAGTTTAGTTTGGAGAAAGAAGGTAGTTAGAGTTGACTCGCCTAGAGTAGTTTCGTACGGAAGCTTATAGAATGCAAAAATCTTTAAGGAGCGCACGAAGAAATTTCATGACAAGAAGATATTGGACCGCACCTTTAAGGAAGGCGATCTGGTTCTTCTTTACAATTCGCGCTTGAGACTCTTTCCTGGCAAGTTAAAATCACGATGGTATGGCCCTTATAGAGTTAGTAAGGTTTTCCCTTCTGGAGCTGTTGAGTTATTGAACCTTAAAGACCAATCCACTTTTGTGGTTAATGAACACCGTGTGAAACATTATGTTGGTCTTGGTCAAGGTAAGGAGGAGGAAGTCTTCACTCTTGAAGATCCCACCTATACTTAAACCATCGTTGAGTTGAGTCGAGCTTGCGACTATAAACTCAGAACTATTTCTTAAAAACTATCTTTTGTTTTTGTTTTGTTTGAATAAAGTAGCATGAGTCTGTTAAGGTTTTTTTCATCTCGCCATGTTCCGATTCTAAGTTCGGAATAAACGAGGTTTTTTCCTTAATAGCCGACATGTGAGTTTTATAGTTTTAACTCTTTGGTTTTCCATGTCGTTGGTTGTATGAAATAAAGTGGCTTAAATTGTTTTTGGATATTCTATATCTAATTACTGCCACATTATTTTATAACTTCCATTGACATGTCATTAACGGTTTCGTGGAGTTTTCTGTTTGGTTTGCTTAAACAGGCTTTCGTTTGCTTCTCCACGACGTGCTTGGTCTACAACTACATTCTGCATCTGCTTGAGAGCCGTTTCCAAAGCTAAGTCTTTTTCTTAAAATCTCATTTTTCTTTGTCATTGGGGACAATGCCAAGTTTAAGTGGGGGGTAGGAGACTTAGCCATGATGTTATAATTAAAAAATTAAATGAAATGAAACGGTGAAAATTGAAATTTTTTGAACAAATGCCAAATTTATTATCTCGTACCCTTAGAATTGTGAGTTCTTATACATAGAATTAATAGGAAATGAACCAAGTTGCATGAGTACATGATCATTTTATACTTATGTGAATGTAAACTTAAGGATATTCATGCCAACTATTGCAAGTAGTTATTTATTATTTGCTTACTCAATTTGAATCGACGAATACCGCACGAATTATAAAATCTGAAGAATTATGTGTACATTGCGTAGATGATTGGTTATGCAGACTTAGAGTTGGTATTTATCTCGCTCGATGTATTCTTATCTTCTAGCCATCAAAAGCGGAGTAATAAGCTTGAGAATTATACGTGTTTTGACAATGAGTTAAACACTTGGGCTTGTAGTAACATTACCAAAGTAGCCCCGCGCTTGTGGTAATATTCGATGCTATTCATGATCTAAGATAGGGGGATGCTCTAAAAAGTTTTCTTCCTTGAGATTGATAGTATTTGAAAAATATGAAGATATGAAAAGAATATTCAAATTTTTAAGAGGCTTGAGTAATTTTCTCGGTCTCCAAGTCCAAAAACCTTATGGATGATGCTCTTGCTTATTGCACCATGTCTTTACCCATTGCGAGGCTAAAGAAGTGGGAATGCTGATGTTGGTAGGTTAAGACTTCGAAGTTAGCATAAACTTTTATCTTGCCACGAATAGATAAAACTAAATGCAAATGCACACATCACTTCGATTCATAACGAGTAGTGAATAATGGGTACCTTATGAGCATAAGTGGTATGAGTTGACTCGAGTTTCTTGTATAAGTATGATTTGACTATGGAAAATGTTGTCTTGGGGAATAACTTATTGATGCTTTGTTCGGGACGATCAAAGTCTAAGTGGGGGGTAGTTGATGACGGTCAAATTATACCCGTAAAAGTCATCAACGTAGACCTTAAATCGGGACTAATAATATATATTTTATGATAAATCACGCGTTTATATTTATTATTTAATGTTATGTGATTAATAAAATATAATTTGGTATTTATCCATATAACTTGGTATTTATCTATTTATAAGATGTAATTTGGTATTTATCCGTTTTTATTATATTTATCCGTTTTTTATTATATGATTTATTTTGGGATAAATATTATTTTGCAGAATTTGGATGATTATGGAGGATAAATACAAAAAGGAGAATTTAATCACAAGATAAATCCAAGAAAATCAAGATGCATTGAAGATAAAGATCGGATAAGCATGACAAAAGCCGGCAACCAATCAAATGATGGCGCCAACTTCCACACGCAAATTAGGGGGGGCGCATGACATTATTTTGCGATCGGCCGGGAGTTATCTCTTATTTGTTTGACATTTTGAAGTATATCTCTTATTTAGCTTGAACACCAATAAATAAAGAGGCACGCCACATGCCATATGTACACCTTAGAAATACAATATTTTCAATACTTTTATCAATATAGTTCGTTATTTTCTTTATTTTATTTTATGTTCTTTCATTACGGAGTCGTTAGAATCTCCGGTTAGAGATCGTATCGAAGAGTGGGGGTCACGCTCGTCTTCGAGGGTAATGTCTACTCAATTATGCAATCTTTATTCGTAGATCTAATTTATTTCGTTATGGAGTAGTCTTTTTGTGTATTGATTTCGTGATGTAGTTAATTATCGAACCCATGTTTATGTAGATCTGAGACGTAAAAGACGTTTCACGAATCTGGTTCAGATCTGAGCTTGTTGGCAGCGAGCCTATGACTCGTTGGTAGCAAGATCTGTGATGTTCTTGATTTGTCTGTGAACGGCTTCGACTACGTCAGGTTCTCTGCTTTGTAATTTAAACGAGTAATTAAACTTGATCAACTTAATTATTTGTCATCGTAATTTAACATGAGACCTAAAAAGTGATTGTTATTTAGGACAGAGATTGAATCGGTGTCTAAGAAGTACGCCTAATCATAGGAATGTTGCTTAGATGAGGTTACGGTTTATACCGGCATCCCTAGTTGCGTAATTGTGACAGAAGTTATATGAGATGGAGACTAAAAATGTGAAGTCACGTAATGGAGACACGATGATCTAGATGGCCTAACCGGAGCTAGATCTATTTTAGGGGATGACTGCCGTAGTCAGAATAATTAATCTTAAATGTCTTGTTTTGTCTCGTCATCAATCTACATAGCATAGGGGAGTAATTACTACTAGCGTTATCAATACCGTTTGTCAATTATTTATAAAACCTATAAAAATAAGTGTCTTAGTGTCGTTGTGTCTTTTGTTGGTTTTGTGTTTCTATTGTGTCAATTTTACTTCCGCGTTATTTGTTGGTCGTAGACCACCTTTAATTTGCTTTTTAGTTTAATAAGTCATATTTCGTTTAAGCCGAGTCTCTGTGGGATTGACCTCGACTCTATCTAACTATACTGCGATTGAACCTAGTTCTCTTGCTAGTGTGTTATTTAGGTATCGAGTTTTTTATAAGTTGACCCGACATCAAATTCTCTTTGAAGTACTGATGTGATATCGACCAGAACGATAAATAAGGCACGCCGGCGCAAACGGCAAGCAAAACGGAGGCCAGAATTGCCTTGTACAAGGAATCAAAAATCACACAGTTAAGTACTCTATGGGTACGAAAAAAATTATGAAAAAAAACGTTTGTAATTCTCTTTGAAGTACTGATGTGATATCGACCAGAACGATAAATAAGGCATGCCGGCGCAAACGGCAAGCAAAACGGATGCCAGAATGGCCTTTTACAAGGAATCAAAAATCACACAGTTAAGTAGAGTGGGTACGAAAAAAATTACGAAAAAAAACATTTGTAATTCTCTTTGAAGTACTGATGTGATATCGACCAGAACGATAAATAAGGCACGCCGGCGCAAACGGCAAGCAAAACGGAGGCCATAATGGCCTTGTACAAGAAATCAAAAATCACACAGTTAAGTACTCTATGGGTACGAAAAAAAACGTTTGTAATTCTCTTTGAAGTGCTGATGTGATATCGACCAGAACGATAAATAAGGCACGCCGGCGCAAACGGCAAGCAAAACGGAGCCCAGAATGGCCTTGTACAACGAATCAAAAATCACATAGTTAAGTACTCTATGGGTACGAAAAAAACGTTTGTAATTCTCTTTGAAGTACTGATGTGATATCGACCAGAACGATAAATAAGGCACGCCGGCGCAAACGGCAAGCAAAACGGAGGCCAGAATGGCCTTGTACAAGGAATCAAAAATCACACAGTTAAGTACTCTATGGGTACGAAAAAAAGTACGAAAAAAAGTACGAAAAAAACGTTTGTAATTCTCTTTGAAGTACTGATGTAGTATCGACCAGAACGATAAATAAGGCACGCCGGCGCAAATGGCAAGCAAAACGGAGGTCAGAAAGGCCTTGTACAAGGAATCAAAATCACACAGTTAAGTACTCTTTGGGTACGAAACAAATTACGAAAAAATAGTTTGTAATTCTCATTGAAGTACTGATGTGTTATCGACCAGAACGATAAATAAGGCACGCCGGCGAAAACGCAAGCAAAACGGAGGTCAGAATGGCCTTGTACAAGGAATCAAAAATCACACCGTTAAGTACTCTATGGGTAACAAAACAAAGTACGAAAAAATTACGTTTGTAATTCTCATTGAAGTACTGATGTGTTATCGACCAGAATGATAAATAAGGCACGCCGGCGCAAACGGCAAGCAAAACGGAGGTCAGAATGGCCTTGTACAAGGAATCAAAAATCACACAGTTAAGTACTCTATGGGTACGAAAAAACTACGAAAAAAAACGTTTGTAATTCTCTTTGATGTAGTATCGACTAGAACGATAAATAAGGCACGCCGGCGCAAACGGCAAGCAAAACGGAGGTCAGAAAGGCCTTGTACAAGGAATCAAAATCACACAGTTAAGTACACTTTGGGTACGAAACAAATTACAAAAAAAATAGTTTGTAATTCTCATTGAAGTACTGATGTGTTATCGACCAGAACGATAAATAAGGCACGCCGGCGCAAACGCAAGCAAAACGGAGGTCAGAATGGTCTTGTACAAGGAATCAAAAATCACACCGTTAAGTACTCTATGGGTACAAAACAAAGTACGAAAAAAAATGTTTGTAATTCTCATTGAAGTACTGATGTGTTATCGAGCAGAACGATAAATAAGGCACGCCGGTGAAAACGGCAAGCAAAACGGAGGGCAGAATGGCGTTGTACAAGGAATCAAAAATCACACAGCTAAGTACTCTATGTGTACGAAAAAAAGTACGAAAAAAAACGTTTGTAATTGTCTTTGAAGTACTGATGTGGTATCGACCAGAACGATAAATAAGGCACGCCGGCGCAAACGGCAAACAAAACGGAGGTCAGAATGGCCTTGTACAAGGAATCAAAAATCACACAGTTAAGTACTCTATGGGTACGAAATAAAGTACGAAAATAATCGTTTGTAATTCTCTTTGAAGTACTGTGTGGTATCGACCAGAACGATAAATAAGGCACGCCGGCGCAAACGGCAAGCAAAACGGAGGTCAGAATGACCTTGTACAAGGAATCAAAATCACATAGTTAAGTACTCTTTGGGTACGAAACAAAGTACGAAAAAAATACTTTGTAATTCTCATTGAAGTACTGATGTGTTATCGACCAGAACGATAAATAAGGCACGCCGGCGCAAACGGCAAGCAAAACGGAGGCCAGATTGGCCTTGTACAAGGAATCAAAAATCACACAGTTAAGTACTCTATTGGTACGAAAAAGTGTACGTTAAAAAACGTATGTAATTCTCTTTGAAGTACTGATGTGATATCGACCAGAACGATAAATAAGGCACGCCGGCACAAACGGCAAGCAAAACGGAGGCCAGAAAGGCCTTGTACAAGGAATCAAAAATCACACAGTTAATTACTTTATGGGTACGAAAAAAAGTACAAAAAAAGACGTTTGTAATTCTCTTTGAAGTACTGATGTGGTATCGACCAGAACGATAAATAAGGCACGCCGGCGCAAACGGCAAGCAAAACGGAGGCCAGAAAGGCTTTGTACAAGGAATCAAAAATCACACAGTTAAGTACTCTATCGGTACGAAAAAAAAGTATGAAAAAAAAACGTTTGTAATTCTCTTTGAAGTACTGATGTGATATCGACCAGAACGATAAATAAGGCACGCCGGCGCAAACGGCAAGAAAAACGGAGGCCAGAATGGCCTTGTACAAGAAATCAAAAATCACACGTTAAGTACTCTATGGGTACGAAAAAAAGTACGAAAAAAAACGTTTGTAATTCTCTTTGAAGTACCGATGTGATATCGACCGAACGATAAATAAGGCACGCCGGCGCAAACGGCAAGCAAAACGGAGGCCGAGAATGGCCTTGTACAAGGAATCAAAAATCACACGATTAAGTACTCTATGGGTACTAAAAAAAGTACGAAAAAAAACGTTTGTAATTCTCTTTGAAGTACCGATGTAATTTCGACCGAACGATAAATAAGGCACGCCGGCGCAAACGGCAAGCAAAACGGAGGCCGAATGGCCTTGTACAAGGATTCAAAAATCACACGATTAAGTACTCTATGGGTAAAAAAAGTATGAAAAAAACGTTTGTAATTCTCTTTGAAGTATGCGATGTGATATCGACCGAACGATAAAAAGGCACGCCGGCACAAACGGCAAAAAACGGACGAATTTGTACAAGAAATCAAAAATCGATTCTTTACGAAAAAAAAAAAGTACACGTTTGTAATTCTCTTTGAAGTATTGATGTGATATCGACCGAACGATAAATAAGGCACGCCGGCGCAAACGGCAAGCAAAACGGAGGCCGAATGGCCTAGTACAAAAATCAAAAATCACACGAGTTAAGTACTCAATGGGTACGAAAAAAAGTACGAAAAAAAACGTTTGTAATTCTCTTTGAAGTACCGATGTGATATCGACCAGAACGATAAATAAGGCACGCCGGCGGAAACGGCAAGCAAAACGGAGGCCAGAATGGCCTTGTAGAAGAAATCAAAAATCACACAGTTAAGTACTCTATGGGTACGAAAAAAAAGTATGAAAAAAACGTTTGTAATTCTCTTTGAAGTATGCGATGTGATATCGACCAAAACGATAAATAAGGGACGCCGGCGAAAACGGCAAGCAAAATGGAGGCCAGAATGGCCTTGTACAAGGAATCAAAAATCACAGTTAAGTACTCTATGGGTACGAAAAAAAGTACGATAAAAAACGTTTGTAATTCTCTTTGAGGTACTGATGTGATATCGACCAGAACGATAAATAAGGCACGCCGGTGCAAACGGCAAGCAAAACGGAGGCCAGAATGGCCTTGTACAAGGAATCAAAAATCACACAGTTAAGTACTCTATGGATACGAAAAAAAGTACGAAAAAAAACGTTTGTAATTCTCTTTGAAGTACTGATGTGATATCGACCAGAACGATAAATAAGGCACGCCGTCGCAAACGGCAAGCAAAACGGAGGCCAGAATGGCCTTGTACAAGAAATCAAAAATCACACAGTTAAGTACTCTATGGGTACGAAAAAAACGTTTGTAATTCTCTTTGAAGTACTGATATGATATCGACCAGAACCATAAATAAGGCACGCCGGCGCAAACGGCAAGCAAAACGGAGGCCAGAATGGCCTTGTACATGGAATCAAAAATCACACAGTTAAGTACTCTATGGGTACGAAAAAAAATGTTTGTAATTCTCTTTGAAGTACTGAGGTGATATCGACCAGAACGATAAATAAGGCACGCCGGCGCAAACGGCAAGCAAAACGGAGGCCAGAATGGCCTTGTACAAGGAATCAAAAACCACACGAGTTAAGTACTTTATGGGTACGAAAAAAAGTACGAAAAAAAACGTTTGTACTTCTCTTTGAAGTGCGATGTGATATCGACCATAACGATAAATAAGGCACGCCGGCGCAAACGGCAAGCAAAACGGAGGCCAGAATGGCCTTGTACAAGGAATCAAAAACCACACAGTTAAGTACTTTATGGGTACGAAAAAAAGTACGAAAAAAAACGTTTGTAATTCTCTTTGAAGTATGCGATGTGGTATCGACCAGAACGATAAATAAGTTACGCCGGCGCAAACGACAAGCAAAACGGAGGTCAGAATGGCCTTGTACAAGGAATCAAAAATCACACCGTTAAATACTCTATGTGTACAAAACAAAGTACGAAAAAAAACGTTTGTAATTCTCATTGAAGTACTGATGAGTTATCGACCAGAACGATAAATATGGCACGCCGGCGCAAACGGCAAGCAAAACGGAGGCCAGAATGGCCTTGTACAAGAAATCAAAAATCACACAATTAAGTACTCTATGGGTACGAAAAAACGTTTGTAATTCTCTTTGAAGTACTGATGTGATATCGACCAGAACGATAAATAAGGCACGCCGGCGCAAACGGCAATCAAAACGGAGGCCAGAATGGCCTTGTACAAGGAATCAAAAATCACACAGTTAAGTACTCTATGGGTACGAAAAAAAGTACGAAAAAAAAAAGTTTGTAATTCTCTTTGAAGTACTGATGTGATATCGACCAGAACGATAAATAAGGCACGCCGGCGCAAACGACAAGCAAAACGGAGGCCGAATGGCCTTGTACAAGGAATCAAAAACCACACGAGTTAAGTACTTTATGGGTACGAAAAAAAGTACGAAAAAAAACGTTTGTAATTCTCTTTGAATACTGATGTGATATCGACCAGAACGATAAATAAGGCACGCCGGCGCAAACGGCAAGCAAAACGGAGGCCAGAATGGCCTTGTACAAGGAATCAAAAACCACACAGTTAAGTACTTTATGGGTACGAAAAAAAAGTACGAAAAAAAACGTTTGTAATTCTCATTGAAGTACTGATGTGTTATCGACCAGAACGATAAATATGGCACGCCGGCGCAAACGGCAAGCAAAACGGAGGCCAGAATGGCCTTGTACAAGGAATCAAAAATCACACCGTTTAGTACTCTATGGGTACGAAACAAAGTACGAAAAAAATCGTTTGTAATTCTCATTGAAGTACTGATGTGTTATCGACCAGAACGATAAATAAGGCACGCCGGCGCAAACGGCAAGCAAAACGGAGGCCAGAATGGCCTTGTACAAGGAATCAAAAAACACACAGTTAAGTACTCTTTGGGTACGAAAAAAAACGTTTGTAATTCTCTTTGAAGTACTGATGTGGTATCGACCAGAACGATAAATAAGGCACGCCGGCGCAAATGCAAGCAAAACGGAGGTCAGAATGGCCTTGTACAAGGAATCAAAAATCACACCGTTAAGTACTCTATGGGTACAAAACAAAGTACGAAAAAAAACGTTTCTAATTCTCATTGAAGTACTGATGTGTTATCGACCATAACGATAAATAAGGCACGCCGGCGCAAACGGCAAGCAAAACGGAGGCCAGAATGGCCTTGTACAAGGAATCAAAAATCACACAGCTAAGTACTCTATGTGTACGAAAAAAAGTACGAAAAAAAACGTTTGTAATTGTCTTTGAAGTACTGATGTGGTATCGACCAGAACGATAAATAAGGCACGCCGGCGCAAACGGCAAGCAAAACGGAGGCCAGAATGGCCTTGTACAAAGAATCAAAAATCACACAGTTAAGTACTCTATGGGTACGAAACAAAGTACGAAAAAAATCGTTTGTATTTCTCTTTGAAGAACTGATGTGATATCGACCAGAACGATAAATAAGGCACGCCGGCGAAAACGGCAAGCAAAACGGAGGCCATAATGGCCTTGTAGAAGAAATCAAAAATCACACAGTTAAGTACTCTATGGGTACGAAAAAAAAGTATGAAAAAAACGTTTGTAATTCTCTTTGAAGTACTGATGTGATATCGACCAAAACGATAAATAAGGGACGCCGGCGAAAACGGCAAGCAAAATGGAGGCCAGAATGGCCTTGTACAAGGAATCAAAAATCACAGTTAAGTACTCTATGGGTACGAAAAAAAGTACGATAAAAAACGTTTGTAATTCTCTTTGAGGTACTGATGTGATATCGACCAGAACGATAAATAAGGCACGCCGGTGCAAACGGCAAGCAAAACGGAGGCCAGAATGGCCTTGTACAAGGAATCAAAAATCACACACGTTAAGTACTCTATGGATACGAAAAAAAGTACGAAAAAAAACGTTTGTAATTCTCTTTGAAGTACCGATGTGATATCGACCGAACGATAAATAAGGCACGCCGTCGCAAACGGCAAGCAAAACGGAGGCCGAATGGCCTTGTACAAGAAATCAAAAATCACACGGTTAAGTACTCTATGGGTACGAAAAAAAGTACGAAAAAAACGTTTGTAATTCTCTTTGAAGTACTGATATGATATCGACCAGAACCATAAATAAGGCACGCCGGCGCAAACGGCAAGCAAAACGGAGGCCAGAATGGCCTTGTACATGGAATCAAAAATCACACAGTTAAGTACTCTATGGGTACGAAAAAAAATGTTTGTAATTCTCTTTGAAGTGCGAGGTGATATCGACCGAACGATAAATAAGGCACGCCGGCGCAAACGGCAAGCAAAACGGAGGCCGAATGGCCTTGTACAAGGAATCAAAAACCACACAGTTAAGTACTTTATGGGTACGAAAAAAAGTACGAAAAAAAACGTTTGTACTTCTCTTTGAAGTACTGATGTGATATCGACCATAACGATAAATAAGGCACGCCGGCGCAAACGGCAAGCAAAACGGAGGCCAGAATGGCCTTGTACAAGGAATCAAAAACCACACGTTAAGTACTTATGGGTACGAAAAAAAGTACGAAAAAAAACGTTTGTAATTCTCTTTGAAGTGCGATGTGGTATCGACCGAACGATAAATAAGTTACGCCGGCGCAAACGACAAGCAAAACGGAGGTCAGAATGGCCTTGTACAAGGAATCAAAAATCACACCGTTAAATACTCTATGTGTACAAAACAAAGTACGAAAAAAAACGTTTGTAATTCTCATTGAAGTGCGATGAGTTATCGACCAGAACGATAAATATGGCACGCCGGCGCAAACGGCAAGCAAAACGGAGGCCAGAATGGCCTTGTACAAGAAATCAAAAATCACACAATTAAGTACTCTATGGGGGTACGAAAAAACGTTTGTAATTCTCTTTGAAGTGCGATGTGATATCGACCGAACGATAAATAAGGCACGCCGGCGCAAACGGCAATCAAAACGGAGGCCGAATGGCCTTGTACAAGGAATCAAAAATCACACGTTAAGTACTCTATGGGTACGAAAAAAAGTACGAAAAAAAAAGTTTGTAATTCTCTTTGAAGTGCGATGTGATATCGACCGAACGATAAATAAGGCACGCCGGCGCAAACGACAAGCAAAACGGAGGCCGAGAATGGCCTTGTACAAGGAATCAAAAATCACACGAGTTAAGTACTCTATGGGTACGAAAAAAAGTACGAAAAAAAACGTTTGTAATTCTCTTTGAAATGCGATGTGATATCGACCGAACGATAAATAAGGCACGCCGGCGCAAACGGCAAGCAAAACGGAGGCGAGAATGGCCTTGTACAAGGAATCAAAAATCACACGTTAAGTACTCTATGGGTACGAAAAAAAGTACGAAAAAAAACGTTTGTAATTCTCTTTGAAGTACGATGTGATATCGACCGAACGATAAATAAGGCACGCCGGCGCAAACGGCAAGCAAAACGGAGGCCGAATGGCCTTGTACAAGGAATCAAAAATCACACGTTAAGTACTCTATGGGTACGAAAAAAAGTACGAAAAAAAAAACGTTTGTAATTCTCTTTGAAGTACCGATGTGATATCGACCGAACGATAAATAAGGCACGCCGGCGCAAACGGCAAGCAAAACGGAGGCGAATGGCCTTGTACAAGGAATCAAAAATCACACGAGTTAAGTACTCTATGGGTACGAAAAAAAGTACGAAAAAAAACGTTTGTAATTCTCTTTGAAATGCGATGTGATATCGACCGAACGATAAATAAGGCACGCCGGCGCAAACGGCAAGCAAAACGGAGGCCGAATGGCCTTGTACAAGGAATCAAAAATCACACGAGTTAAGTACTCTATGGGTACGAAAAAAAGTACGAAAAAAAACGTTTGTAATTCTCTTTGAAGTGCGATGTGATATCGACCGAACGATAAATAAGGCACGCCGGCGCAAACGGCAAGCAAAACGGAGGCCGAATGGCCTTGTACAAGAATCAAAAATCACACGAGTTAAGTACTCTATGGGTACGAAAAAAAGTACGAAAAAAAACGTTTGTAATTCTCTTTGAAGTGCGATGTGATATCGACCGAACGATAAATAAGGCACGCCGGCGCAAACGGCAAGCAAAACGGAGGCCGAATGGCCTTGTACAAGGAATCAAAAATCACACAGTTAAGTACTCTATGGGTACGAAAAAAAGTACGAAAAAAACGTTTGTAATTCTCTTTGAAGTACGATGTGATATCGACCGAACGATAAATAAGGCACGCCGGCGCAAACGGCAAGCAAAACGGAGGCCGAATGGCCTTGTACAAGAAATCAAAAATCACACGAGTTAAGTACTCTATGGGTACGAAAAAAAGTACGAAAAAAAAACGTTTGTAATTCTCTTTGAAGTGCGATGTGATATCGACCGAACGATAAATAAGGCACGCCGGCGCAAACGGCAAGCAAAACGGAGGCCAGAATGGCCTTGTACAAGGAATCAAAAATCACACGTTAAGTACTCTATGGGTACGAAAAAAAGTACGAAAAAAAACGTTTGTAATTCTCTTTGAAGTACGATGTGATATCGACCGAACGATAAATAAGGCACGCCGGCGCAAACGGCAAGCAAAACGGAGGCCGAATGGCCTTGTACAAGGAATCAAAAATCACACGTTAAGTACTCTATGGGTACGAAAAAAAGTACGAAAAAAAACGTTTGTAATTCTCTTTGAAGTGCGATGTGATATCGACCGAACGATAAATAAGGCACGCCGGCGCAAACGGCAAGCAAAACGGAGGCCGAATGGCCTTGTACAAGGAATCAAAATCACACACGTTAAGTACTCTATGGGTACGAAAAAAAGTACGAAAAAAAACGTTTGTAATTCTCTTTGAAGTGCGATGTGATATCGACCGAACGATAAATAAGGCACGCCGGCGCAAACGGCAAGCAAAACGGAGGCCGAGAATGGCCTTGTACAAGGAATCAAAAATCACACGAGTTAAGTACTCTATGGGTACGAAAAAAAAAGTACGAAAAAAAACGTTTGTAATTCTCTTTGAAGTGCGAGCGTGATATCGACCGAACGATAAATAAGGCACGCCGGCGCAAACGGCAAGCAAAACGGAGGCCGAATGGCCTTGTACAAGGAATCAAAAATCACACGAGTTAAGTACTCTATGGGTACGAAAAAAAAGTACGAAAAAAAAACGTTTGTAATTCTCTTTGAAGTCGATGTGATATCGACCGAACGATAAATAAGGCACGCCGGCGCAAACGGCAAGCAAAACGGAGGCCGAATGGCCTTGTACAAGGAATCAAAAATCACACGAGTTAAGTACTCTATGGGTACGAAAAAAAGTACGAAAAAAAACGTTTGTAATTCTCTTTGAAATGCGATGTGATATCGACCGAACGATAAATAAGGCACGCCGGCGCAAACGGCAAGCAAAACGGAGGCCGAGAATGGCCTTGTACAAGGAATCAAAAATCACACGAGTTAAGTACTCTATGGGTACGAAAAAAAAAGTAAAAAAACGTTTGTAATTCTCTTTGAAGTACGATGTGATATCGACGAGAACGATAAATAAGGGCACGCCGGCGCAAACGGCAAGCAAAACGGAGGCCGAATGGCCTTGTACAAGGAATCAAAAATCACACGGTTAAGTACTCTATGGGTACGAAAAAAAGTACGAAAAAAAAACGTTTGTAATTCTCTTTGAAGTGCGATGTGATATCGACCGAACGATAAATAAGGCACGCCGGCGCAAACGGCAAGCAAAACGGAGGCCGAATGGCCTTGTACAAGGAATCAAAAATCACACGAGTTAAGTACTCTATGGGTACGAAAAAAAGTACGAAAAAAAACGTTTGTAATTCTCTTTGAAGTGCGATGTGATATCGACCGAACGATAAATAAGGCACGCCGGCGCAAACGGCAAGCAAAACGGAGGCCAGAATGGCCTTGTACAAGGAATCAAAAAAAACACAGTTAAGTACTCTATGGGTACGAAAAAAAGTACGAAAAAAAACGTTTGTAATTCTCTTTGAAGTGCGATGTGATATCGACCGAACGATAAATAAGGCACGCCGGCGCAAACGGCAAGCAAAACGGAGGCCGAATGGCCTTGTACAAGGAATCAAAAATCACACCGTTAAGTACTCTATGGGTACGAAAAAAAGTACGAAAAAAAACGTTTGTAATTCTCTTTGAAGTGCGATGTGATATCGACCGAACGATAAATAAGGCACGCCGGCGCAAACGGCAAGCAAAACGGAGGCCGAATGGCCTTGTACAAGGAATCAAAAATCACACGTTAAGTACTCTATGGGTACGAAAAAAAGTACGAAAAAAAACGTTTGTAATTCTCTTTGAAGTATGCGATGTGATATCGACCGAACGATAAATAAGGCACGCCGGCGCAAACGGCAAGCAAAACGGAGGCCGAATGGCCTTGTACAAGGAATCAAAAATCACACGAGTTAAGTACTCTATGGGTACGAAAAAAAGTACGAAAAAAAACGTTTGTAATTCTCTTTGAAGTGCGATGTGATATCGACCGAACGATAAATAAGGCACGCCGGCGCAAACGGCAAGCAAAACGGAGGCCGAATGGCCTTGTACAAGGAATCAAAAATCACACGGTTAAGTACTCTATGGGTACGAAAAAAAGTACGAAAAAAAACGTTTGTAATTCTCTTTGAAGTGCGATGTGATATCGACCGAACGATAAATAAGGCACGCCGGCGCAAACGGCAAGCAAAACGGAGGCCGAGAATGGCCTTGTACAAGGAATCAAAAATCACACGTTAAGTACTCTATGGGTACGAAAAAAAAGTACGAAAAAAAACGTTTGTAATTCTCTTTGAAGTACCGATGTGATATCGACCGAACGATAAATAAGGCACGCCGGCGCAAACGGCAAGCAAAACGGAGGCCGAGAATGGCCTTGTACAAGGAATCAAAAATCACACGTTAAGTACTCTATGGGTACGAAAAAAAGTACGAAAAAAAACGTTTGTAATTCTCTTTGAAGTGCGATGTGATATCGACCGAACGATAAATAAGGCACGCCGGCGCAAACGGCAAGCAAAACGGAGGGCGAGAATGGCCTTGTACAAGGAATCAAAAATCACACGAGTTAAGTACTCTATGGGTACGAAAAAAAGTACGAAAAAAAACGTTTGTAATTCTCTTTGAAGTGCGATGTGATATCGACCGAACGATAAATAAGGCACGCCGGCGCAAACGGCAAGCAAAACGGAGGCCGAATGGCCTTGTACAAGGAATCAAAAATCACACGAGTTAAGTACTCTATGGGTACGAAAAAAAGTACGAAAAAAAACGTTTGTAATTCTCTTTGAAGTGCGATGTGATATCGACCGAACGATAAATAAGGCACGCCGGCGCAAACGGCAAGCAAAACGGAGGCCGAGAATGGCCTTGTACAAGGAATCAAAAATCACACAGTTAAGTACTCTATGGGTACGAAAAAAAGTACGAAAAAAAACGTTTGTAATTCTCTTTGAAGTACGATGTGATATCGACCGAACGATAAATAAGGCACGCCGGCGCAAACGGCAAGCAAAACGGAGGCCGAATGGCCTTGTACAAGGAATCAAAAATCACACGAGTTAAGTACTCTATGGGTACGAAAAAAAGTACGAAAAAAAAAACGTTTGTAATTTCGATGTAAACCGAATCTCGTAGGATCGTTGATTAAAGCACGACAAACGATTCGGCTTTGAAAAGTATATTTTTATGGCTTTTTGAATATATATAACGAAAATAACAAAAGGATATGTAAATACTCCATCTCGGAATATTTACTACGGTGATCCCATCTCGGGAACACCAACCAATTACCCCGTCTCGGGATAATCGAAAGAAGTCCAATCTCGAAAACTTCTTGAAAGAAACCCAATCTCTACGAAAGTTTCTTATGATGAAAATTCAATCTCGAATTTCAACCAAAATAGTTTTTTGATTCAATAATAAGCTACCTATTCAAATACAAGGAAATGCCTTATATAGGCTACAGACTCCAAGTCCAATTGCAATTTTAGCAATGTGGGACAATATAACAATAATTAAAAATAATAATAAATATAAAAGACAATTAACCAATGTGGGATAATAAAAGACTAATTAAAAGACTAAATAAAAGACTCAATCTTCCTCTTGAATTGGGCTACATCATTCCCTCCCGCTTCAAAAGGATTCGTCCTCGAATCAACCCGGATCGAACACGAATATCGTGCTTCCATACGTCCACTCAACCACGAGAGAAACTCGGAATCACAACATCGCAAAAACATGGAATGGCGCGAGTGGAGAAATCGGCGACAACAAAATCCAAAGGGCGGCAATGCTTGTAAATATGGATCCACATATACATATGGCGCGTTTAACGCCTTCAAATCGGCAACTAAAATTGCCGAGTGCACCTTTGAACCATCGGATTGGACCGGTTCGGTCCCCGGTTGGACCACAATCGATTCGGCAAGCAAGCCCACGGGCATAGTGATTGGGTCAACACCAACATCCACCTTGACGTCGGCAATCTCGTCGAATGGTCGGGTACCGGGAAAGGAGAATCAATAGGAGCAAGCTGGAGAAACATCATTAGTAAGGGCATGAGGAACCTCAATGAACTCTTCCGTGGCTGAATCAATAATAAGAACGTCTTCCTCCTCGTGTACCACGGCCGTAGGGGGGTTGGGAATAACTTTGTGTATTCGATTGAACACGTGAAGGAGAGAATTTGGGCGGTTTGCCGGCCACGGCTTCTTCACGTGTTACAAAATCCGTGATAAAGAAAAGGTCATCGTCCTCCTTCCCTTTGTGCGTCTAATTTCCTCCAACGTTACGCACGTTTTAATTTCCGTTGTTACGCCTCTAATTTCCGTTGTTACGCCTCTCGTGCGGTGTTCTAGGTTGCTACGCACGTTCGAACTTCCGTTTCTCTGCCTCTCGTTTGGGTGAGCAATATATCCCTTCAAGAGTTGTTCAATACGTGACAATCCTGTTGCAAAATTATCATGCCAATGTTGTTGTTCCTGTATGCGTCTTTGCTGCGAAGTAGTCATTTTGTTCCTTGACAAATTCGGCGTCGGCCTTCTTGATAGCGACCGGATAATCCGATTCGGGATCATATTCCATATAGCACTCATAACCATTGTAACGTAACATACCACCTCGACCCAACTTCATCTCGATAATTAGGGTTCCCGAAATTATTCAGCAAAAATCTCTCTTGGCCGCCTCCTAGGGTTACTTGGATTTCAAGAACGCGACGAGATGATTCCTCGCAAGAACGAGAATTTCGGGACTAAAAACGCAGTTTGTTTATGAACGGCTAGGGTTGCGAAAATAGCAGCAAAATTCGAAGATGTAAGGAGCTTTTGAGTGCGGCTGCAATTAGGTTCTTGGTGCTCAAGAACGCAGCAGATTTCTTCCAATAAACGCAGCAACTTTAATCGCCAAACGGCAGCTTTAAACGCAGCAGCTTTACGAACGGCACTTATCACGACCAAACGGTATGGAATTCGGAAAAACACAAAGAACAAAACTTGTAGAGAACGAAATTTTGGTTCAGACTGTTAAGTTTCAGAATTTTTGGACAGGTATAACCCACTCAAATTGAATTCGTAAACAGATCACTCTCGGGTTACGGGTTTTGACAGAAACAGTCAACTAGGTGACGGCGACTATTGTGCAAAACCGGTCGGGACTCTGAAAAAAATCAAAGAATCAAAGTTGTAGAACAATGAATTTACTATGTGCTCACAAAATTTCATTCAATTCCGACCACCAAAACTCCCTAAAAACAAGGTCGACTACAAGCTGTTCCAGAAAATCGAGCAGAATATTCCGATCCGAATTTGATCAAGATAAAATCCGAATTTGTGAAAGTGCCAAAGAGACAAAAGACAGACAATACAAAGGTCTATCTACTGGTAAAATTTGAGAATTTTTCGATATGATTTGATTAGGAAACGACTAGAACGAAATTCGAAAATATTCGAGAAAATACGCGCTTGTGGATTATGAACGCGGCTATTTCGGATGCTTTGATTACCTTGTGATAACGGTCGGCCAAATTAGGGCTTCTTGATGATGATCAAAAAAGGATCGAATGCAGCGGCAAGTGACGAATATAAGGCTGTAGTTAGGGTTTCTCGGAGAACAAGAACGCCGGGAACTCTAAGAAAACGCTGCAGATTTGTCAAGAAACGCGGCGGTTGTTGTTGCTTTAATCGCCTATTCTACGATACCACTTGATGTAAACCGAATCTCGTAGGATCGTTGATTAAAGCACAGCAAACGATTCGGCTTTGAAAAGTATATTTTTATGGCTTTTTGAATATATATAACGAAAATAACAAAAGGATATGTAAATACTCCATCTCAGAATATTTACTACGGTGATCCCATCTCAGGAACACCAACCAATTACCCCGTCTCAGGATAATCGAAAGAAGTCCAATCTCGAAAACTTCTTGAAAGAAACCCAATCTACGAAAGTTTCTTATGATGAAAATTCAATCTCGAATTTCAACCAAAATAGTTTTTTTTTGATTCAATAATAAGCTACCTATTCAAATACAAGGAAATGCCTTATATAGGCTACGGACTCCAAGTCCAATTGCAATTTTAGCAATGTGGGACAATATAACAATAATTAAAAATAATAATAAATATAAAAGACAATTAACCAATGTGGGATAATAAAAGACTAATTAAAAGACTAAATAAAAGACTCAATCTTCCTCTTGAATTGGGCTACATCAAATTCTCTTTGATGTACTGATGTGATATCGACCAGAACGATAAATAAGGCACGCCGGCGCAAACGGCAAGCAAAACGGAGGCGAGAATGGCCTTGTACAAGGAATCAAAAATCACACGATTGTTAAGTACTCTATGGGTACGAAAAAAAGTACGAAAAAAAACGTTTGTAATTCTCTTTGAAGTGCGATGTGATATCGACCGAACGATAAATAAGGCACGCCGGCGCAAACGGCAAGCAAAACGGAGGCAAGAATGGCCTTGTACAAGGAATCAAAAATCACACGTTAAGTACTCTATGGGTACAAAAAAAAAGTACGAAAAAAAACGTTTGTAATTCTCTTTGAAGTGCGATGTGATATCGACCGAACGATAAATAAGGCACGCCGGCGCAAACGGCAAGCAAAACGGAGGTCGAATGGCCTTGTACAAGGAATCAAAAATCACACGTTAAGTACTCTATGGGTACGAAAAAAAGTACGAAAAAAAACGTTTGTAATTCTCTTTGAAAGTGCGATGTGATATCGACCGAACGATAAATAAGGCACGCCGGCGCAAACGGCAAGCAAAACGGAGGCGAGAATGGCCTTGTACAAGGAATCAAAAATCACACGGTTAAGTACTCTATGGGTACGAAAAAAAGTACGAAAAAAAACGTTTGTAATTCTCTTTGAAGTGCGATGTGATATCGACCGAACGATAAATAAGGCACGCCGGCGCAAACGGCAAGCAAAACGGAGGCCGAATGGCCTTGTACAAGGAATCAAAAATCACACGGTTAAGTACTCTATGGGTACGAAAAAAAATCGTTTGTAAAAAAAGTACGAAAAAAAAACGTTTGTAATTCTCTTTGAAATGCGATGTGATATCGACCGAACGATAAATAAGGCACGCCGGCTTTCCAACGTCTTGGACCGGCTTTGCATAAGCTTCTCGAGCCTTCTTCTCTTGAAAACATGTAATAGGTCCATCTCGAACAATAATAGGATCCTTGGGATTGTGAATGCATGGTGGTCATCTTGGAGTGCATCATTCCCTCCCGGTTCGGAAGAATCGACCTCGGATCATAATGAGGATCATCAAACGGGGACAAGTCCTTAACGTTGATTGTGGAAGACATAGTCCAATCCGGTGGCAAATCTATGACATAGGCGTTGTCAATCACCTTGCGTAGCACTTGAAATGGTCCATCACCTCGGTAATTCAGCTTGCTCTTGCGTTGATGTGGAAAACGCTCCTTGCGTAGGTATAGCCATACCCAATCTCCTGGTTTGAAGATCATTTCTTTGCGCCCTTTATTAGCCTGCTTGAGATACCGCTCCGTAGCTTTTTCAACCTCCAAACGAGCTTTAGTATGCAATTCACGAACAAGTGCAGCTTTGTCTTCTGCATCCAAGCTCACGTGTGTACCTGTAGGAAGAGGAACAAACTCGAAAGGAGCAAAGGGTAAAAAACCATAAACAACTTCAAACGGTGCAGCCTTAGTAGCTGAGTGATGAGCATGATTATAAGCAAATTCAACAAATGGAAGACACGTTTCCCACGTCCTAAGGTTCTTACCCACCACAGTTCTAAGTAACTGACCCAAAGTACGGTTGGTAACCTCTGTTTGACCATCTGTTTGTGGGTGAAACGAAGTGGAATATAACAAGGATGTACCTAGTTTCTTCCATAACACTCTCCAAAAGTGGCTAATAAACTTGGTATCTCGGTCACTAACTATGGATCTAGGCACACCATGCAAACGTACTATTTCCTTAAAGAACAAGTCGGCAATAGCGAAGCATCATTAGTCTTATTACATGCAATGAAATGTGCCATCTTAGACATTCTATCAACAACCACAAAAATCGAATCATGACCATTCCTAGTTCGTGGCAAACCTAAGACAAAGTCCATGGAAAGATCAGTCCAAGGTGAAGTGGGAATAGGAAGTGGTGTGTATAACCCATGTGGTTGTGACCTAGCCTTAGCATGCTTGCAAACTAAACACGAAGAACAATATTTAACCACATCAGATTTCATCTTAGGCCAATAAAAATGTTGCTTAAGCATGTCTAAGATCTTATCTACCCAAAATGTCCCATCAAACCTCCCCCATGAGTTTCCTTAACAAACAACTCACGCATAGAACAACGAGGTACACATAACTTATCATTCTTGTAAAGGAATCCATCAAAAATAGAATATTCAGGTTGATCACGAGAAGGACATGCATCAAATATTTTCCCAAAATCAACGTCACGTTCATACATATGCTTAATAGATTCAAATCCTAACAACTTGGTTTGCATAGAAGTGATAAAAGAATAACGCCTAGATAAGGCATCAGCAACTATGTTATCCTTACCCTTCTTATACTTAATCACATAAGGAAATGACTCTATAAACTCAACCCATCTTATATGACGCTTATTCGGTTTCCCTTGCCCTTTTAAGTACTTGATAGACTCGTGATCGGTGTGGATGGTGAACTCTCACAGGCCGTAAATAGTGCTTGCCATGTTTGTAAACAACGAACCAACGCATACAACTCTTTATCATACGTAGAATAATTAAGTGTAGCCCCTTTTAGTTTCTCACTAAAGTATGCAACATGCATACTTTCTTGTATTAAAACACCACCAATCCCCACACCTGATGCATCACATTCAAGTTGGAACATCTTATTAAAATCAGGTAATGCAAGTATAGGCGCAGAAATAAGCATAGACTTAAGAGTTACAAAAGCTTCCCTGTGACGTTGTTCCCACACAAATGGTGCATTCTTTTTGACGAGCTCATTGAGGGGAGCTGCAATGGAGCTAAATCCCTTCACAAAACGTCTATAGAAGCTTGCAAGGCCATGGAAACTACGTACTTGTGCAGCCGTGGAAGGTTCAGGCCACTCTTGTATTGCCTTGATCTTTTCTTTTCCACTCATCACCCTCCCGAATACGTACTTGATAGTAGCCACTCTTCAAATCAATTTTAGTAAAGAAACGACTACCATGTAAATTATGATATGAAAACTAAAAGGATCTAGATTCAAGTGTTCTTGCTAATTAAGCTAATAACATGCTTTATTGAAAAGAAAACAAGAAGGAAAATCGAAATACTTACAAGATTAGGATAATAAGAACGAAAATGAAGAACAAAGATAGGAGCAGGCTTAGATCCACCCTCGGAATCGCACTTCGGGTTTCTCCAAGTTTGAGAATGTCGCACAAAGGTTGCTCACACCTTTGATATATTCTCGAGTTAACCCTTCACCCAGTCGCAAGGAAAAGTTTTAACTATGTTTGTTTCAATCATTGAAACTTTAAAGATATAAAACATCACTCAAAATATAACTTCAGTTATACAAGGCAAGTTACAATCCTTATATAGAATTCAAAATAACTAGCTACTCCCAAACTAGCAATGTGGGACAAAAATACTTATAGTTTGGAGTTTGGGAGTTAGAATCATGCTAAAACCGATGTGGGAGACTTAAGCCACGTCCAAGGCATGTCTAGGACAAGTCTTGGACATGTCTTGGGTGCAATCTTGGACAAGGTCCAATTTTAGTAGGGATAGTTTCCAAAATTTAAGGTGAAAAAGGTATCGGGTTTTTGAAGAGTAAAAAGGGTAGATTATTGTAGGATAGGGCCTCAAATACCTTTAAGGTATAGGGTACTTGGGAATGGAGGGTTTAGTTTCCCAAAATGGAAAGCCGAAGTTCGGGTTTGACAAAACTGCCATTTTGGGAAGGGTTGTTCAAAATTGGTCAAAACTCCCAAAAATACCCCTACCCCTTATTACATGTCAAAACAAAATGAAAATAAAGTTTATTACAAGTTATTCATCGAAATAATATATAAGTCTTCAATCTTCTTCGTGTCATTCCCTCCCGGCTGAAAAGGATTCGTCCTCGAATCAACAAAATGTCGTTTGAGTCCTCCGCCGCAAGTATGACATCATAAAACACCTCCAGTCTCCTCGTAAGTATGCCAGGGTCAAAACAAACACGAACAAGTGCACGAGGTCGTGCCTCACTAATCCGCACCAAAGATGTTGGAGGAAATGTACGAGGTTGGGAACTCGTATGAACCTTTGCAAGAATCAAAATTTTTTGTGTAGGCAAAATCGTCCTACATATGTGCTTTATAGCACCCTCCAAACACACGTCCTCCAGAGAAGTATCCGTACATGAATTACGCAAAACGTGAACATGCTCAACAATACCAAGATTAGTCATAGAATGTACGTGAGCAACATCAATCGTATTATGTACATGATTCTCCACACAAACGTCAGAATTACCCAAATCTTGGATATCCGTATCCGAACCCAATGCAATGTCAACAATAATCTCATCCGGCGTGGTAACCACATCATGCAAAGAAGTATCAACAATACTATCGAAAAGCATGGCAAAGTAGATTCACCAACAAGTCCATTGACTATAGCATCATCAACGATAACCGAATCGGCCACGGTGTTGGCCTCAAGGCGAACGGGAGTATCATAGACGACCTCGGTAGAAGGTTGAGGAACAACACAATCATTAGGCATATATTTTGGTGCCTTGCCACGTATAGCTTCTTCGCGGGTGATACTATACTTTTGAAAGAAAAGCTCATCCGCAGCCTTCCACTTTGCCTCGAAGTGCTTTTCTCCGCTCCACACGTTCTAATTCACTGCTTTTCTCGTTTTGCCTCAAAATCAAGTAGTCCCCTATCAACCCAACGACCACCAACCCTTTTATCACGACCACGAACAGCACCAAGAGTACCAATTCCACGTTGAGTAATGTGAGATGTTAACTTCGCAATTTGCGCACTCAAATGCATATGAAAATGGTCAATACGATGAGAAAAACTGTCATTGAATGATTGAATGTCTAGACGCCAAGGAGAATCTTTTTTGTACACTCGAGCCATCGTCAAAGACCTCACAATCCACTCGTGTTTCACTCTCCCTCAATAACTCACGAAAGGTGATGTCCAACCGTCGAAACAAATCAAAGTTGAGCAAATTCGGACAATTCCACAAAAGAAAGAACTAGGGTTTATAATTTCGGAACAGGAACACGAAATGGCAGCAATTTTCACGACCAAACGGTATGGAATTTGAAAAGACTCAAAGAACGAAACTTGTAGTCCATTAATTTTTCTTCAAGACTGTGAAGTTTCAGGAAAATTGAACATGGATATCCACGTCAAAATAAATTCGTAAACAGATGACTACACAGACAGATATTCAGACAGAAATAGATTAGCACGTTACGGAGACATTTGGGAAGAATTGGTCGATAATTTGGATAAACACAAAGGACGAAAGTTGTAGAACAGACAATTTCCTATAAGTTCAGAAAACAATTCACGCATTTCCGACCACTACAACTCCGGGAAAACGAATTATTTCACAACGGTTCCAGAAAAACGCACAGGATATTGCTGGGCAGATTTGACCAAGCTAAACTCCGAATTTGGCAAAGTCAAAAAGAGACAAAATATACATAAATAAACGATCTATCAACTGGTAAAATTTGATAAATTTACGACGTGTTTTGAATATGAAACGACTTGAACAAATACGGAATTCGGATTGGACAGATTCAAAGAAAATGATGTGAACAAGGATGAACAAGAAATTCACTAGATGAACACCTAAATCCCAATTCTCTGATACCAAATGATATGAAAACTAAGGATCTAGATTTAAGTGTTCTTGCAAATTATGCTAATATTCACGTTTTATGAAGAAGAAAACAAGAAGAAACGAATACTTACTAGGAATTGGATATTAAGAACGAAAATAAAAGGATAGGAGCAGCTTTCCTAGAACTAGCCATACGCAATTGTTCGGAATGAACTTGCGTAGGTGTCATGGGATGCAAAGTAATCGTATGACCATGCAATGAAAATGACCAAGTATTAAGACGACCATTATACAATGCTGATCTATCAAATTGCCATGGTCTACCTAACAATAAATGAGTGACAAAAAGCGGAACTACATCACATAAAACTTCATCAACCACTTTACCAACTCGAAATTTAACATATGCTTGATGTGACACACGAATATCAGCCTCGTCATTCATCCATTGCAAGTTATATGGATGTGCATGTGGTAATAAAGGAAAATGAAAATCCTTAACCAAAGTATGACTTACCAAATTTGCACAACTCCCGGAATCAATTATGTAGTTGCACGTCCGTCCCGCAATACCACAAGTTGACTGAAATATGTTTTCACGCTGAATAGAATCGTCCAATCTTGCATGAATAGCCAATGTCTTTCTAATGACATAACACGCCCCATAAGTAGAAGAGGCATGTGCATCCAACTCGTCTGCATGATCAGCAAGAACATCATCCTCGGCTTCTTCTTCGGAATGAGACTCGTAAGTAATACTTGATGCCGAATGTCCAACCACGGTCATGGTGCGTTTATTCGGACAATTGGCAGCATAATGACCCTTTCCTTTACATTTAAAGCACTCAATATCCCGAGAACGTCCAACTTCAGCCTTGCCTTTATTCGGTGTCAAAATCTCGGATAACTTGGATTTATGGTTCGTAGAACGAGTAGAACTTTCAACCTGTTTGGTAGGGGCTGAAATAGATGAACTCGCTGAACCTCCTTGTTGAAAAGAAGGCGTAAATGAGCTGCGATAACCAAAAGGACGATTAACTTTGGCTCTCTCTTCACGTCGGTTCTTAAGCCTACGTTCCACCATCGATGCGCCATTAACCATATCACTTAAAGTTTGATAGTTTTGGAGTTCAACTTGGCCCGCTATATCATCTCGAAGACCACATAAAAAACGCTGCATGGTTACATCTTCTGGTTCAATAATATTAGCCCGAAGCATTGTAACTTGCATTTCCTCGTAAAAATCCTCAACCGAAAAATGATAGGATATTCTTGGATCGTATCATTCCCTCTCGGCTGAAAATGATTCGTCCTCGAATCAACATGATGTCGTAGAAATCCGCATCTGCAATCTTGACACCATGAAATTCCAAAAGAAACCCCAAAATTATGCCGGGGTCAAAAAGAACGCGAACAAACATCTTGAACTTTTGAGCACTAGGATTATGTACCCCATCTTTGCGCACCAAAAGAATACCAAAACATCCTCGGGGCTGGACATAATTGTGAACGAACCCATGTTCGAAAGCAAGATAATCATATAAATGCAAATCCGGAGATATGTCAATAGGCGGCAAATATGGATCAAGCAAAGGTGTGGTTCAACATGCCACTATTGACAACAATATCAAGATGATTCATAAGCATAATAGGAGATGCATTGGGTGTATCAAAAATTGCAGTAGCATGCGTAATAGGGAGATCAACTAATGCCGCCAATGGAACATGATCAACGTGCACCACGTCAGCATCAATAATAGGAAATAATTCAGCATCAACGACTGGATCATGTACGGGAACATCAGAAATTTCATCTTCAACAGTAAACTCATTGACAACATCATACGTTTGAACATCAACCGAAATCGGACTTACTGTAGCATTAATCACAATCTCATCCTCTGTAGAAACAACATGAATGTCATCCTCCTCGCACGCCACATCAACAGGAGGTTTTGGAACAATAGGATAGAATTTCGGTGCTTTGCCCTGTGCAGCTTCGGCAATAGTGATACCATCTTGCATAAAGAAAAGCGTGTCTTGACCCGGTGCTTTGCCTCAAGTTTCTTCCACCTTTCTACACGTTCTAACTCCTTTTTTTCCTTAGTTGCCTTTATTCTTCTTTGCTGCGCGGATAGTCATTTTGTTCCTTTACAAATGCAGCGTCGGCTTTCTTGACACAAGCCGGATAATACAACTTTGGATCATATATCATATAGTACTCATAACCATCGTAGCGTAGCACACCTCCACGACCCCACTCCTTAATGGGATGGGTCTCTGGAAAACTATGCCACCAACTCATAGTATAATCCGTAACACTCAGATTTTTTTATAAGAACAAACGAAGATGAAATGAAAGAAAAAAAATTTTGGGGCTGCAAATTTGATGATGATGGATGAAGATATGAGGATTAGAACAATGTTATACAGAATTTTTTTTTTGTTTTTTTGTTTTTTTTATTGTTTAGGATAACGAAAATGAAAGAAAGAAAAGAAGAAAAAAATTGGATATTTGATACCTCAAACCCTAGAGCTCTGATACCAACTGATACGAGATTTTGGAATTGGATTGGTAACTTGCATTGTAACTTGCATTTCCTCGGGAGGGAAGGTGTTAGTCTAGGGATAGGATATCGATACTTTACCGTTATTTGGTTGATGGCGCGACAATATGTGCACATACGCCATTCTCCCGTCTTCTTGGGGACTACAATGACTGGAACTGCACAAGGGCTCATGGACTCATGAATCTTTCCCATTTCTAACGGCTCCTCAACTTGCTTTTGTATCTCCATGATCTCCGTGGGGTTGGCTCTATAGGCTGGCCGGTTTAGTAGCACGGAACCGGGTATAAAGTCGATTTGATGCTCCACTCCTCTTATTGGTGGCAGCCCCTTGGGTTCCTCCTCCGGAAAGACATCCTTGAATTCTGCAAAACGAGAATAAATCGCACTAGGGAGAGAATCGGTTAAGTCGGATATAGAAAGTAAACAAGGGGTAGGGGAGTCGAATTTTTAAGTACAAGAATATAAATTGGATTTCCGGCCCTACGGCCTTTATCATTAAGTTCCGATTGATCTTACTAATGTGTGAGGTGGCGTGCTTACCTTGTTTATTAACTTTCGGATCACATTCAGCCTTATCTACCCGAGCTACAACCCCTTCCTTACCCACGGCTTTATTAGCATTTTGTGTTGCTTGGTGACGCAACCGGAAAGCCGTCATCTTAAGTTGTTCATCATGCGCTTCCTTAGGGGTCATTGGGTGCAAAACAATGGTCTTGCCTTTATAAGGCAGTGAATAACGGTTTAAGTAGCCATCATAAGAAACACGTCTATCAAATTGCCACGGACGACCTAAAAGTAGGTGTGTGACGTGCATAGGAAGAACATCGCAAAGGACCTCATCATGAAATTTACCAATCGAAAATTAATGAGTGCTTGTGAGTTGACGCGTGTTTCCCCCTCATCACTCAACCATTGTAGTTGATAGGGTTTGGGGTGTGGTAACGTGGGAATACGCAAAGTTTCAACAAGTAACGTACTAACCACATTAGTGCAACTACCCGAATCAATAATCAAGTTACAAGTTCTACCCCCGATACCACATGTGGATTGAAAAATGTTATCACGCTGCATATTGTCATCAATTTTAGTTTGTGCAGCCAATACACGTTGTAAAACACCACATACACCCGAACCATAAGAAGAAGTAGCACTAACATGCGGTAAATTATCATCATCGCTATCACTTATGTGCGCTATTATCATCCTTGTCGGAGTCCGATTCAAAGTCATGAGGTTCTAACTCAACACCAACAGCCCTTAAAACACGCTTATTAGGACAATCACGAGCATAATGACCTCTACCACGACACCTAAAACAAGCCATATCACGTGCACGTTCAACACTAGGAGTACCCTTTTCACGCATGTCTTTCGTTTTAGCATCAGAATAAGGATAATTCAATTTACGTGGTTTAAAATCATCTTTAGGACGTGTATTAGGCTGATTGGAAACATTAGAAGACGAAGATGTAGTACCTCGTCCAAAAGAAGAATAGGTAGAGCGAGTGTTACCATAAGAAGCTTTATATGCAGCCCGTTCAGCCAAGCGCTTTTGCACTGTGATTGCATCTTGTAGAAGCTCGGCTTTGGTGCGATAATTCTGTAATTCGACGTGGCAAGCAATATCGGGTCGAAGGCCACATTGGAAACGCTGCATTGTCGCTTCGTCATCCTCTTCTACATTGGCTTTAAGCAGAGTGAGGCGCAAATCTTCATCAAACTCCTCTACGGTGCGATTTCCTTGACGTAACGTTTGTAACTTGCGGAGCTGATCCCTATAGTAATGAGTAGGTACCCATTGTTGCTTCATAATCTCTTTGAGCACCGCCCATGAAGTGATCTCACCATCACGTCTTCTTCGACGTTGGGCCTGGAGTTGGTCCCACCAATGCATGGCCGTATCGGTAAACTCCATCGTCGCAAGTTGTACTTGTTTAGCATCACTAAAATTTGTGCAAGAGAAAACTTGAGAAACTTTCATCTCCCAAGCTAAATACTGTCCGGATCGGCCTTACCATCAAACGGTGGAATTTTGTATTTCACATTACGTGAATCGTCATGTGGGGGAATTTGGACGCCCCGGTATCGTTGGGAATGAGAGCTCGACTGCATCAACAACACGGTTAGGTGGGGGGGATTTACCTCGGTTGGCCGTTGACGTATTTCGAGTGTAAGTGCATGGATGGCATTCGAACGTCACGATGTTTACGTTCATATTCGGCATGGCGACGTTGAGAGTCGTCACGAACCGTGTCAATTTTGGCAGACAATTGAGCATTTGCATGAGCCAGTTCTCATTCAAGTTCATCAGCAATATCTTGCCGTGTGGTTTCGATTGCCTGAGCAAGTTTATCGTCGAAAGCTTTCCGGAGAAGTTTTCATCAGCCATAGCGTGAGGCTTATGGTGACGTAACTCACGTTCACTCGTGTTTAACTCACACAACCCTCGGAGGAATACGGACGCGAACACAAAGAGAAAAATTATTTTCCCGCCAAATTTTGTGGAAAACGAAGCAAAAATTTTCCTGGTAAAATCAAATTTTGTTCCAGGACTCCTGACACCGTACTAGTCACGAAAACAAAAAAAAATCAAACTTTCAGGCAGTGCATCGTCAAGATTGATCGGAGTACTCTCTTTCGATCGAAAATCACGAATCCGGCGCAAACGGCAAGCAAAACGGAGGCCAGAATGACCTTGTACAAGGAATCAAAAATCACACAGTTAAGTACTCTATGGGTACGAAAAAAAGTACAAAAAAAAAAAAACGTTTGTAATTCTCTTTGAAATGCGATGTGATATCGACCGAACGATAAATAAGGCACGCCGGCGCAAACGGCAAGCAAAACGGAGGCGAGAATGGCCTTGTACAAGAAATCAAAAATCACACGGTTAAGTACTCTATGGGTACGAAAAAAAGTACGAAAAAAAACGTTTGTAATTCTCTTTGAAATGTGATGTGATATCGACCGAACGATAAATAAGGCACGCCGGCGCAAACGGCAAGCAAAACGGAGGCGAGAATGGCCTTGTACAAGGAATCAAAAATCACACGGTTAAGTACTCTATGGGTACGAAAAAAAGTACGAAAAAAAACGTTTGTAATTCTCTTTGAAATGCGATGTGATATCGACCGAACGATAAATAAGGCACGCCGGCGCAAACGGCAAGCAAAACGGAGGCGAGAATGGCCTTGTACAAGGAATCAAAAATCACACGGTTAAGTACTCTATGGGTACGAAAAAAAGTACGAAAAAAACGTTTGTAATTCTCTTTGAAATGCGATGTGATATCGACCGAACGATAAATAAGGCACGCCGGCGCAAACGGCAAGCAAAACGGAGGCGAGAATGGCCTTGTACAAGGAATCAAAAATCACACGGTTAAGTACTCTATGGGTACGAAAAAAAGTACGAAAAAAAACGTTTGTAATTCTCTTTGAAGTACGATGTGATATCGACCGAACGATAAATAAGGCACGCCGGCGCAAACGGCAAGCAAAACGGAGGCGAGAATGGCCTTGTACAAGGAATCAAAAATCACACGAGTTAAGTACTCTATGGGTACGAAAAAAAGTACGAAAAAAAACGTTTGTAATTCTCTTTGAAGTGCGATGTGATATCGACCGAACGATAAATAAGGCACGCCGGCGCAAACGGCAAGCAAAACGGAGGCGAGAATGGCCTTGTACAAGGAATCAAAAATCACACGAGTTAAGTACTCTATGGGTACGAAAAAAAGTACGAAAAAAAACGTTTGTAATTCTCTTTGAAATGCGATGTGATATCGACCGAACGATAAATAAGGCACGCCGGCGCAAACGGCAAGCAAAACGGAGGCCGAGAATGGCCTTGTACAAGGAATCAAAAATCACACGGTTAAGTACTCTATGGGTACGAAAAAAAGTACGAAAAAAAACGTTTGTAATTCTCTTTGAAAGTGCGATGTGATATCGACCGAACGATAAATAAGGCACGCCGGCGCAAACGGCAAGCAAAACGGAGGCCGAGAATGGCCTTGTACAAGGAATCAAAAATCACACGAGTTAAGTACTCTATGGGTACGAAAAAAAGTACGAAAAAAACGTTTGTAATTCTCTTTGAAGTGCGATGTGATATCGACCGAACGATAAATAAGGCACGCCGGCGCAAACGGCAAGCAAAACGGAGGCGAGAATGGCCTTGTACAAGGAATCAAAAATCACACGGTTAAGTACTCTATGGGTACGAAAAAAAAGTACGAAAAAAACGTTTGTAATTCTCTTTGAAATGCGATGTGATATCGACCGAACGATAAATAAGGCACGCCGGCGCAAACGGCAAGCAAAACGGAGGCGAGAATGGCCTTGTACAAGGAATCAAAAATCACACGAGTTAAGTACTCTATGGGTACGAAAAAAAGTACGAAAAAAAACGTTTGTAATTCTCTTTGAAATGCGATGTGATATCGACCGAACGATAAATAAGGCACGCCGGCGCAAACGGCAAGCAAAACGGAGGCGAGAATGGCCTTGTACAAGGAATCAAAAATCACACGAGTTAAGTACTCTATGGGTACGAAAAAAAGTACGAAAAAAAACGTTTGTAATTCTCTTTGAAATGCGATGTGATATCGACCGAACGATAAATAAGGCACGCCGGCGCAAACGGCAAGCAAAACGGAGGCGAGAATGGCCTTGTACAAGGAATCAAAAATCACACGGTTAAGTACTCTATGGGTACGAAAAAAAGTACGAAAAAAACGTTTGTAATTCTCTTTGAAATGCGATGTGATATCGACCGAACGATAAATAAGGCACGCCGGCGCAAACGGCAAGCAAAACGGAGGCGAGAATGGCCTTGTACAAGGAATCAAAAATCACACGGTTAAGTACTCTATGGGTACGAAAAAAAGTACGAAAAAAAACGTTTGTAATTCTCTTTGAAGTACGATGTGATATCGACCGAACGATAAATAAGGCACGCCGGCGCAAACGGCAAGCAAAACGGAGGCGAGAATGGCCTTGTACAAGGAATCAAAAATCACACGAGTTAAGTACTCTATGGGTACGAAAAAAAGTACGAAAAAAAACGTTTGTAATTCTCTTTGAAATACGATGTGATATCGACCGAACGATAAATAAGGCACGCCGGCGCAAACGGCAAGCAAAACGGAGGCGAGAATGGCCTTGTACAAGGAATCAAAAATCACACGAGTTAAGTACTCTATGGGTACGAAAAAAAGTACGAAAAAAAACGTTTGTAATTCTCTTTGAAATGCGATGTGATATCGACCGAACGATAAATAAGGCACGCCGGCGCAAACGGCAAGCAAAACGGAGGCCGGAATGGCCTTGTACAAGGAATCAAAAATCACACGATTAAGTACTCTATGGGTACGAAAAAAAGTACGAAAAAAAACGTTTGTAATTCTCTTTGAAATGCGATGTGATATCGACCGAACGATAAATAAGGCACGCCGGCGCAAACGGCAAGCAAAACGGAGGCCGGAATGGCCTTGTACAAGGAATCAAAAATCACACGAGTTAAGTACTCTATGGGTACGAAAAAAAGTACGAAAAAAACGTTTGTAATTCTCTTTGAAGTACGATGTGATATCGACCGAACGATAAATAAGGCACGCCGGCGCAAACGGCAAGCAAAACGGAGGCCGAGAATGGCCTTGTACAAGGAATCAAAAATCACACGAGTTAAGTACTCTATGGGTACGAAAAAAAGTACGAAAAAAAACGTTTGTAATTCTCTTTGAAATGCGATGTGATATCGACCGAACGATAAATAAGGCACGCCGGCGCAAACGGCAAGCAAAACGGAGGCCAGAATGGCCTTGTACAAGGAATCAAAAATCACACAGTTAAGTACTCTATGGGTACGAAAAAAAGTACAAAAAAAAACGTTTGTAATTCTCTTTGAAGTAATGATGTGATATCGACCAGAACGATAAATAAGGCACGCCGGCGCAAACGGCAAGCAAAACGGAGGCCAGAATGGCCTTGTACAAGGAATCAAAAATCACACGAGTTAAGTACTCTATGGGTACGAAAAAAAGTACGAAAAAAAACGTTTGTAATTCTCTTTGAAATGCGATGTGATATCGACCGAACGATAAATAAGGCACGCCGGCGCAAACGGCAAGCAAAACGGAGGCCGAGAATGGCCTTGTACAAGGAATCAAAAATCACACGAGTTAAGTACTCTATGGGTACGAAAAAAAGTACGAAAAAAAACGTTTGTAATTCTCTTTGAAGTGCGATGTGATATCGACCGAACGATAAATAAGGCACGCCGGCGCAAACGGCAAGCAAAACGGAGGCGAGAATGGCCTTGTACAAGGAATCAAAAATCACACGGTTAAGTACTCTATGGGTACGAAAAAAAGTACGAAAAAAAACGTTTGTAATTCTCTTTGAAATGCGATGTGATATCGACGAACGATAAATAAGGCACGCCGGCGCAAACGGCAAGCAAAACGGAGGCGAGAATGGCCTTGTACAAGGAATCAAAAATCACACGAGTTAAGTACTCTATGGGTACGAAAAAAAGTACGAAAAAAAACGTTTGTAATTCTCTTTGAAATGCGATGTGATATCGACCGAACGATAAATAAGGCACGCCGGCGCAAACGGCAAGCAAAACGGAGGCCGAGAATGGCCTTGTACAAGGAATCAAAAATCACACGGTTAAGTACACTATGGGTACGAAAAAAAGTACGAAAAAAAACGTTTGTAATTCTCTTTGAAATGCGATGTGATATCGACCGAACGATAAATAAGGCACGCCGGCGCAAACGGCAAGCAAAACGGAGGCGAGAATGGCCTTGTACAAGGAATCAAAAATCACACGGTTAAGTACTCTATGGGTACGAAAAAAAGTACGAAAAAAAACGTTTGTAATTCTCTTTGAAATGCGATGTGATATCGACCGAACGATAAATAAGGCACGCCGGCGCAAACGGCAAGCAAAACGGAGGCAGAATGGCCTTGTACAAGGAATCAAAAATCACACGGTTAAGTACTCTATGGGTACGAAAAAAAGTACGAAAAAAAACGTTTGTAATTCTCTTTGAAGTGCGATGTGATATCGACGAACGATAAATAAGGCACGCCGGCGCAAACGGCAAGCAAAACGGAGGCGAGAATGGCCTTGTACAAGGAATCAAAAATCACACGAGTTAAGTACTCTATGGGTACGAAAAAAAGTACGAAAAAAAACGTTTGTAATTCTCTTTGAAGTGCGATGTGATATCGACCGAACGATAAATAAGGCACGCCGGCGCAAACGGCAAGCAAAACGGAGGCCGGAATGGCCTTGTACAAGGAATCAAAAATCACACGGTTAAGTACTCTATGGGTACGAAAAAAAGTACGAAAAAAAACGTTTGTAATTCTCTTTGAAATGCGATGTGATATCGACCGAACGATAAATAAGGCACGCCGGCGCAAACGGCAAGCAAAACGGAGGCGAGAATGGCCTTGTACAAGGAATCAAAAATCACACGGTTAAGTACTCTATGGGTACGAAAAAAAGTACGAAAAAAAACGTTTGTAATTCTCTTTGAAGTGCGATGTGATATCGACCGAACGATAAATAAGGCACGCCGGCGCAAACGGCAAGCAAAACGGAGGCGAGAATGGCCTTGTACAAGGAATCAAAAAGGCCGGAATGGCCTTGTACAAGGAATCAAAAATCACACGGTTAAGTACTCTATGGGTACGAAAAAAAGTACGAAAAAAAACGTTTGTAATTCTCTTTGAAGTACGATGTGATATCGACCGAACGATAAATAAGGCACGCCGGCGCAAACGGCAAGCAAAACGGAGGCGAGAATGGCCTTGTACAAGGAATCAAAAATCACACGAGTTAAGTACTCTATGGGTACGAAAAAAAAAGTACGAAAAAAAACGTTTGTAATTCTCTTTGAAATGCGATGTGATATCGACCGAACGATAAATAAGGCACGCCGGCGCAAACGGCAAGCAAAACGGAGGCCGAGAATGGCCTTGTACAAGGAATCAAAAATCACACGAGTTAAGTACTCTATGGGTACGAAAAAAAGTACGAAAAAAACGTTTGTAATTCTCTTTGAAATGCGATGTGATATCGACCGAACGATAAATAAGGCACGCCGGCGCAAACGGCAAGCAAAACGGAGGCGGAATGGCCTTGTACAAGGAATCAAAAATCACACGGTTAAGTACTCTATGGGTACGAAAAAAAGTACGAAAAAAAACGTTTGTAATTCTCTTTGAAATGCGATGTGATATCGACCGAACGATAAATAAGGCACGCCGGCGCAAACGGCAAGCAAAACGGAGGCCGAGAATGGCCTTGTACAAGGAATCAAAAATCACACGGTTAAGTACTCTATGGGTACGAAAAAAAGTACGAAAAAAACGTTTGTAATTCTCTTTGAAGTGCGTGTGATATCGACCGAACGATAAATAAGGCACGCCGGCGCAAACGGCAAGCAAAACGGAGGCGAGAATGGCCTTGTACAAGGAATCAAAAATCACACGAGTTAAGTACTCTATGGGTACGAAAAAAAGTACGAAAAAAAACGTTTGTAATTCTCTTTGAAGTGCGATGTGATATCGACCGAACGATAAATAAGGCACGCCGGCGCAAACGGCAAGCAAAACGGAGGCGAGAATGGCCTTGTACAAGGAATCAAAAATCACACGGTTAAGTACTCTATGGGTACGAAAAAAGTACGAAAAAAAACGTTTGTAATTCTCTTTGAAGTACGATGTGATATCGACCGAACGATAAATAAGGCACGCCGGCGCAAACGGCAAGCAAAACGGAGGCGAGAATGGCCTTGTACAAGGAATCAAAAATCACACGGTTAAGTACTCTATGGGTACGAAAAAAAGTACGAAAAAAAACGTTTGTAATTCTCTTTGAAATGCGATGTGATATCGACCGAACGATAAATAAGGCACGCCGGCGCAAACGGCAAGCAAAACGGAGGCCGAGAATGGCCTTGTACAAGGAATCAAAAATCACACGGTTAAGTACTCTATGGGTACGAAAAAAAGTACGAAAAAAAACGTTTGTAATTCTCTTTGAAGTACGTGTGATATCGACCGAACGATAAATAAGGCACGCCGGCGCAAACGGCAAGCAAAACGGAGGCCGAGAATGGCCTTGTACAAGGAATCAAAAATCACACGGTTAAGTACTCTATGGGTACGAAAAAAAGTACGAAAAAAAACGTTTGTAATTCTCTTTGAAGTACGATGTGATATCGACCGAACGATAAATAAGGCACGCCGGCGCAAACGGCAAGCAAAACGGAGGCGAGAATGGCCTTGTACAAGGAATCAAAAATCACACGGTTAAGTACTCTATGGGTACGAAAAAAAGTACGAAAAAAAACGTTTGTAATTCTCTTTGAAATGCGATGTGATATCGACCGAACGATAAATAAGGCACGCCGGCGCAAACGGCAAGCAAAACGGAGGCGAGAATGGCCTTGTACAAGGAATCAAAAATCACACGGTTAAGTACTCTATGGGTACGAAAAAAAGTACGAAAAAAAACGTTTGTAATTCTCTTTGAAGTACGATGTGATATCGACCGAACGATAAATAAGGCACGCCGGCGCAAACGGCAAGCAAAACGGAGGCGAGAATGGCCTTGTACAAGGAATCAAAAATCACACGAGTTAAGTACTCTATGGGTACGAAAAAAAGTACGAAAAAAAACGTTTGTAATTCTCTTTGAAGTACGTGTGATATCGACCGAACGATAAATAAGGCACGCCGGCGCAAACGGCAAGCAAAACGGAGGCCGAGAATGGCCTTGTACAAGGAATCAAAAATCACACGGTTAAGTACTCTATGGGTACGAAAAAAAGTACGAAAAAAAACGTTTGTAATTCTCTTTGAAGTGCGATGTGATATCGACCGAACGATAAATAAGGCACGCCGGCGCAAACGGCAAGCAAAACGGAGGCGAGAATGGCCTTGTACAAGGAATCAAAAATCACACGGTTAAGTACTCTATGGGTACGAAAAAAAGTACGAAAAAAAACGTTTGTAATTCTCTTTGAAATGCGATGTGATATCGACCGAACGATAAATAAGGCACGCCGGCGCAAACGGCAAGCAAAACGGAGGCCGAGAATGGCCTTGTACAAGGAATCAAAAATCACACGGTTAAGTACTCTATGGGTACGAAAAAAAGTACGAAAAAAAACGTTTGTAATTCTCTTTGAAATGCGATGTGATATCGACCGAACGATAAATAAGGCACGCCGGCGCAAACGGCAAGCAAAACGGAGGCAGAATGGCCTTGTACAAGGAATCAAAAATCACACGAGTTAAGTACTCATGGGTACGAAAAAAAGTACGAAAAAAAACGTTTGTAATTCTCTTTGAAGTACGATGTGATATCGACCGAACGATAAATAAGGCACGCCGGCGCAAACGGCAAGCAAAACGGAGGCGAGAATGGCCTTGTACAAGGAATCAAAAATCACACGGTTAAGTACTCATGGGTACGAAAAAAAAGTACGAAAAAAAACGTTTGTAATTCTCTTTGAAATGCGATGTGATATCGACCGAACGATAAATAAGGCACGCCGGCGCAAACGGCAAGCAAAACGGAGGCCGGAATGGCCTTGTACAAGGAATCAAAAATCACACGGTTAAGTACTGCATGGGTACGAAAAAAGTACGAAAAAAAACGTTTGTAATTCTCTTTGAAATGCTTGATGTGATATCGACCGAACGATAAATAAGGCACGCCGGCGCAAACGGCAAGCAAAACGGAGGCGAGAATGGCCTTGTACAAGGAATCAAAAATCACACGGTTAAGTACTCTATGGGTACGAAAAAAAAGTACGAAAAAACGTTTGTAATTCTCTTTGAAATGCGATGTGATATCGACCGAACGATAAATAAGGCACGCCGGCGCAAACGGCAAGCAAAACGGAGGCCGAGAATGGCCTTGTACAAGGAATCAAAAATCACACGAGTTAAGTACTCTATGGGTACGAAAAAAAGTACGAAAAAAAACGTTTGTAATTCTCTTTGAAGTGCGATGTGATATCGACCGAACGATAAATAAGGCACGCCGGCGCAAACGGCAAGCAAAACGGAGGCCGGAGAATGGCCTTGTACAAGGAATCAAAAATCACACGGTTAAGTACTCTATGGGTACGAAAAAAGTACGAAAAAAACGTTTGTAATTCTCTTTGAAGTACGATGTGATATCGACCGAACGATAAATAAGGCACGCCGGCGCAAACGGCAAGCAAAACGGAGGCGAGAATGGCCTTGTACAAGGAATCAAAAATCACACGGTTAAGTACTCTATGGGTACGAAAAAAAGTACGAAAAAAAACGTTTGTAATTCTCTTTGAAGTGCGATGTGATATCGACCGAACGATAAATAAGGCACGCCGGCGCAAACGGCAAGCAAAACGGAGGCCGAGAATGGCCTTGTACAAGGAATCAAAAATCACACGAGTTAAGTACTCTATGGGTACGAAAAAAAGTACGAAAAAAACGTTTGTAATTCTCTTTGAAGTACGATGTGATATCGACCGAACGATAAATAAGGCACGCCGGCGCAAACGGCAAGCAAAACGGAGGCGAGAATGGCCTTGTACAAGGAATCAAAAATCACACGGTTAAGTACTCATGGGTACGAAAAAAAGTACGAAAAAAACGTTTGTAATTCTCTTTGAAATGCGATGTGATATCGACCGAACGATAAATAAGGCACGCCGGCGCAAACGGCAAGCAAAACGGAGGCCCGAGAATGGCCTTGTACAAGGAATCAAAAATCACACGGTTAAGTACTCTATGGGTACGAAAAAAAGTACGAAAAAAAACGTTTGTAATTCTCTTTGAAGTACGATGTGATATCGACCGAACGATAAATAAGGCACGCCGGCGCAAACGGCAAGCAAAACGGAGGCGAGAATGGCCTTGTACAAGGAATCAAAAATCACACGATTAAGTACTCTATGGGTACGAAAAAAAGTACGAAAAAAAACGTTTGTAATTCTCTTTGAAGTACGTGTGATATCGACCGAACGATAAATAAGGCACGCCGGCGCAAACGGCAAGCAAAACGGAGGCGAGAATGGCCTTGTACAAGGAATCAAAAATCACACGGTTAAGTACTACTTTCTATGGGTACGAAAAAAAGTACGAAAAAAAACGTTTGTAATTCTCTTTGAAATGCGATGTGATATCGACCGAACGATAAATAAGGCACGCCGGCGCAAACGGCAAGCAAAACGGAGGCCGAGAATGGCCTTGTACAAGGAATCAAAAATCACACGGTTAAGTACTCTATGGGTACGAAAAAAAAAGTACGAAAAAAACGTTTGTAATTCTCTTTGAAATGCGTGTGATATCGACCGAACGATAAATAAGGCACGCCGGCGCAAACGGCAAGCAAAACGGAGGCCCGAGAATGGCCTTGTACAAGGAATCAAAAATCACACGATTAAGTACTCTATGGGTACGAAAAAAAGTACGAAAAAACGTTTGTAATTCTCTTTGAAATACGATGTGATATCGACCGAACGATAAATAAGGCACGCCGGCGCAAACGGCAAGCAAAACGGAGGCGGGAATGGCCTTGTACAAGGAATCAAAAATCACACGGTTAAGTACTCATGGGTACGAAAAAAAGTACGAAAAAAACGTTTGTAATTCTCTTTGAAGTGCGTGTGATATCGACCGAACGATAAATAAGGCACGCCGGCGCAAACGGCAAGCAAAACGGAGGCCGGAATGGCCTTGTACAAGGAATCAAAAATCACACGAGTTAAGTACTACTATGGGTACGAAAAAGTACGAAAAAAAACGTTTGTAATTCTCTTTGAAGTCTTGATGTGATATCGACCGAACGATAAATAAGGCACGCCGGCGCAAACGGCAAGCAAAACGGAGGCAGAATGGCCTTGTACAAGGAATCAAAAATCACACGAGTTAAGTACTACATGGGTACGAAAAAAAGTACGAAAAAAAACGTTTGTAATTCTCTTTGAAGTACGATGTGATATCGACCGAACGATAAATAAGGCACGCCGGCGCAAACGGCAAGCAAAACGGAGGCGAGAATGGCCTTGTACAAAGAATCAAAAATCACACAGTTAAGTACTCTATGGGTACGAAAAAAAGTACGAAAAAACGTTTGTAATTCTCTTTGAAGTCTTGATGTGATATCGACCGAACGATAAATAAGGCACGCCGGCGCAAACGGCAAGCAAAACGGAGGCGAGAATGGCCTTGTACAAGGAATCAAAAATCACACGGTTAAGTACTCTGGTATGGGTACGAAAAAAAGTACGAAAAAAACGTTTGTAATTCTCTTTGAAATGCGATGTGATATCGACCGAACGATAAATAAGGCACGCCGGCGCAAACGGCAAGCAAAACGGAGGCCGAGAATGGCCTTGTACAAGGAATCAAAAATCACACGATTAAGTACTCTATGGGTACGAAAAAAAGTACGAAAAAAAACGTTTGTAATTCTCTTTGAAATGCGATGTGATATCGACCGAACGATAAATAAGGCACGCCGGCGCAAACGGCAAGCAAAACGGAGGCGAGAATGGCCTTGTACAAGGAATCAAAAATCACACGAGTTAAGTACTCTATGGGTACGAAAAAAAGTATGAAAAAAAACGTTTGTAATTCTCTTTGAAATGCGATGTGATATCGACCGAACGATAAATAAGGCACGCCGGCGCAAACGGCAAGCAAAACGGAGGCCGAGAATGGCCTTGTACAAGGAATCAAAAATCACACGAGTTAAGTACTCTATGGGTACGAAAAAAAGTACGAAAAAAACGTTTGTAATTCTCTTTGAAATGCGATGTGATATCGACCGAACGATAAATAAGGCACGCCGGCGCAAACGGCAAGCAAAACGGAGGCCGAGAATGGCCTTGTACAAGGAATCAAAAATCACACGGT
Source organism: Gentiana straminea (assembly GCA_036785695.1). Classification (NCBI taxonomy): domain Eukaryota; kingdom Viridiplantae; phylum Streptophyta; class Magnoliopsida; order Gentianales; family Gentianaceae; genus Gentiana; species Gentiana straminea. The sequence continues at coordinate 158,806 of JAVUPR010000341.1, forward strand.
TAAGTACTCTATGGGTACGAAAAAAAGTACGAAAAAAACGTTTGTAATTCTCTTTGAAATGCGATGTGATATCGACCGAACGATAAATAAGGCACGCCGGCGCAAACGGCAAGCAAAACGGAGGCGAGAATGGCCTTGTACAAGGAATCAAAAATCACACGGTTAAGTACTCTATGGGTACGAAAAAAAGTACGAAAAAAAACGTTTGTAATTCTCTTTGAAATGCGATGTGATATCGACCGAACGATAAATAAGGCACGCCGGCGCAAACGGCAAGCAAAACGGAGGCCCGAGAATGGCCTTGTACAAGGAATCAAAAATCACACGAGTTAAGTACTCTATGGGTACGAAAAAAAGTACGAAAAAAAACGTTTGTAATTCTCTTTGAAGTACGATGTGATATCGACCGAACGATAAATAAGGCACGCCGGCGCAAACGGCAAGCAAAACGGAGGCCGGAATGGCCTTGTACAAGGAATCAAAAATCACACGAGTTAAGTACTCTATGGGTACGAAAAAAAGTACGAAAAAAACGTTTGTAATTCTCTTTGAAGTGCGATGTGATATCGACCGAACGATAAATAAGGCACGCCGGCGCAAACGGCAAGCAAAACGGAGGCGAGAATGGCCTTGTACAAGGAATCAAAAATCACACGGTTAAGTACTCTATGGGTACGAAAAAAAGTACGAAAAAAAACGTTTGTAATTCTCTTTGAAGTCTTGATGTGATATCGACCGAACGATAAATAAGGCACGCCGGCGCAAACGGCAAGCAAAACGGAGGCAGAATGGCCTTGTACAAGGAATCAAAAATCACACGAGTTAAGTACTCTATGGGTACGAAAAAAAGTACGAAAAAAAACGTTTGTAATTCTCTTTGAAATGCGTGTGATATCGACCGAACGATAAATAAGGCACGCCGGCGCAAACGGCAAGCAAAACGGAGGCCGAGAATGGCCTTGTACAAGGAATCAAAAATCACACGAGTTAAGTACTCTATGGGTACGAAAAAAAGTACGAAAAAAAACGTTTGTAATTCTCTTTGAAGTGCGATGTGATATCGACCGAACGATAAATAAGGCACGCCGGCGCAAACGGCAAGCAAAACGGAGGCCGAGAATGGCCTTGTACAAGGAATCAAAAATCACACGAGTTAAGTACTCTATGGGTACGAAAAAAAAGTACGAAAAAAAACGTTTGTAATTCTCTTTGAAGTGCGATGTGATATCGACCGAACGATAAATAAGGCACGCCGGCGCAAACGGCAAGCAAAACGGAGGCCGAGAATGGCCTTGTACAAGGAATCAAAAATCACACGGTTAAGTACTCTATGGGTACGAAAAAAAGTACGAAAAAAAACGTTTGTAATTCTCTTTGAAATGCGATGTGATATCGACCGAACGATAAATAAGGCACGCCGGCGCAAACGGCAAGCAAAACGGAGGCGAGAATGGCCTTGTACAAGGAATCAAAAATCACACGGTTAAGTACTCTATGGGTACGAAAAAAAGTACGAAAAAAAACGTTTGTAATTCTCTTTGAAATGCGATGTGATATCGACCGAACGATAAATAAGGCACGCCGGCGCAAACGGCAAGCAAAACGGAGGCCAGAATGGCCTTGTACAAGGAATCAAAAATCACACGGTTAAGTACTCTATGGGTACGAAAAAAAGTACGAAAAAAAACGTTTGTAATTCTCTTTGAAGTACGTGTGATATCGACCGAACGATAAATAAGGCACGCCGGCGCAAACGGCAAGCAAAACGGAGGCGAGAATGGCCTTGTACAAGGAATCAAAAATCACACGGTTAAGTACTCTATGGGTACGAAAAAAAAAGTACGAAAAAAAACGTTTGTAATTCTCTTTGAAATGCGATGTGATATCGACCGAACGATAAATAAGGCACGCCGGCGCAAACGGCAAGCAAAACGGAGGCCGAGAATGGCCTTGTACAAGGAATCAAAAATCACACGGTTAAGTACTCTATGGGTACGAAAAAAAGTACGAAAAAACGTTTGTAATTCTCTTTGAAGTACGATGTGATATCGACCGAACGATAAATAAGGCACGCCGGCGCAAACGGCAAGCAAAACGGAGGCGAGAATGGCCTTGTACAAGGAATCAAAAATCACACGGTTAAGTACTCTATGGGTACGAAAAAAAAGTACGAAAAAAAACGTTTGTAATTCTCTTTGAAATGCGATGTGATATCGACCGAACGATAAATAAGGCACGCCGGCGCAAACGGCAAGCAAAACGGAGGCGAGAATGGCCTTGTACAAGGAATCAAAAATCACACGAGTTAAGTACTCTATGGGTACGAAAAAAAGTACGAAAAAAAACGTTTGTAATTCTCTTTGAAGTGCGATGTGATATCGACCCGAACGATAAATAAGGCACGCCGGCGCAAACGGCAAGCAAAACGGAGACGAGAATGGCCTTGTACAAGGAATCAAAAATCACACGGTTAAGTACTCTATGGGTACGAAAAAAAGTACGAAAAAAAACGTTTGTAATTCTCTTTGAAGTACGATGTGATATCGACCGAACGATAAATAAGGCACGCCGGCGCAAACGGCAAGCAAAACGGAGGCGAGAATGGCCTTGTACAAGGAATCAAAAATCACACGGTTAAGTACTCTATGGGTACGAAAAAAAGTACGAAAAAAAACGTTTGTAATTCTCTTTGAAGTACGATGTGATATCGACCGAACGATAAATAAGGCACGCCGGCGCAAACGGCAAGCAAAACGGAGGCGAGAATGGCCTTGTACAAGGAATCAAAAATCACACGGTTAAGTACTCATGGGTACGAAAAAAAGTACGAAAAAAACGTTTGTAATTCTCTTTGAAATGCGATGTGATATCGACCGAACGATAAATAAGGCACGCCGGCGCAAACGGCAAGCAAAACGGAGGCGAGAATGGCCTTGTACAAGGAATCAAAAATCACACGGTTAAGTACTCTATGGGTACGAAAAAAAGTACGAAAAAAACGTTTGTAATTCTCTTTGAAATGCGATGTGATATCGACCGAACGATAAATAAGGCACGCCGGCGCAAACGGCAAGCAAAACGGAGGCCAGAATGGCCTTGTACAAGGAATCAAAAATCACACGGTTAAGTACTCTATGGGTACGAAAAAAAGTACGAAAAAAAACGTTTGTAATTCTCTTTGAAATGCGATGTGATATCGACCGAACGATAAATAAGGCACGCCGGCGCAAACGGCAAGCAAAACGGAGGCGAGAATGGCCTTGTACAAGGAATCAAAAATCACACGGTTAAGTACTCTATGGGTACGAAAAAAAGTACGAAAAAAAACGTTTGTAATTCTCTTTGAAATGCGTGTGATATCGACCGAACGATAAATAAGGCACGCCGGCGCAAACGGCAAGCAAAACGGAGGCCGAGAATGGCCTTGTACAAGGAATCAAAAATCACACGGTTAAGTACTCTATGGGTACGAAAAAAAGTACGAAAAAAAACGTTTGTAATTCTCTTTGAAGTACGTGTGATATCGACCGAACGATAAATAAGGCACGCCGGCGCAAACGGCAAGCAAAACGGAGGCCAGAATGGCCTTGTACAAGGAATCAAAAATCACACGGTTAAGTACTCTATGGGTACGAAAAAAAGTACGAAAAAAAACGTTTGTAATTCTCTTTGAAGTACGATGTGATATCGACCGAACGATAAATAAGGCACGCCGGCGCAAACGGCAAGCAAAACGGAGGCGAGAATGGCCTTGTACAAGGAATCAAAAATCACACGAGTTAAGTACTCATGGGTACGAAAAAAAGTACGAAAAAAAACGTTTGTAATTCTCTTTGAAGTGCGATGTGATATCGACCGAACGATAAATAAGGCACGCCGGCGCAAACGGCAAGCAAAACGGAGGCCAGAATGGCCTTGTACAAGGAATCAAAAATCACACGATTAAGTACTCTATGGGTACGAAAAAAAGTACGAAAAAAAACGTTTGTAATTCTCTTTGAAATGCGATGTGATATCGACCGAACGATAAATAAGGCACGCCGGCGCAAACGGCAAGCAAAACGGAGACGAGAATGGCCTTGTACAAGGAATCAAAAAAATCACACGGTTAAGTACTCTATGGGTACGAAAAAAAGTACGAAAAAAAACGTTTGTAATTCTCTTTGAAGTACGTGTGATATCGACCGAACGATAAATAAGGCACGCCGGCGCAAACGGCAAGCAAAACGGAGGCGGAATGGCCTTGTACAAGGAATCAAAAATCACACGGTTAAGTACTCTATGGGTACGAAAAAAAGTACGAAAAAAAAACGTTTGTAATTCTCTTTGAAGTACGATGTGATATCGACCGAACGATAAATAAGGCACGCCGGCGCAAACGGCAAGCAAAACGGAGGCCGAGAATGGCCTTGTACAAGGAATCAAAAATCACACGAGTTAAGTACTCTATGGGTACGAAAAAAAGTACGAAAAAAAACGTTTGTAATTCTCTTTGAAATGCGATGTGATATCGACCGAACGATAAATAAGGCACGCCGGCGCAAACGGCAAGCAAAACGGAGGCCGAGAATGGCCTTGTACAAGGAATCAAAAATCACACGGTTAAGTACTCTATGGGTACGAAAAAAAGTACGAAAAAAAACGTTTGTAATTCTCTTTGAAGTACGATGTGATATCGACCGAACGATAAATAAGGCACGCCGGCGCAAACGGCAAGCAAAACGGAGGCCGAGAATGGCCTTGTACAAGGAATCAAAAATCACACGGTTAAGTACTCTATGGGTACGAAAAAAAGTACGAAAAAAAACGTTTGTAATTCTCTTTGAAGTGCGATGTGATATCGACCGAACGATAAATAAGGCACGCCGGCGCAAACGGCAAGCAAAACGGAGGCCGAGAATGGCCTTGTACAAGGAATCAAAAATCACACGGTTAAGTACTCTATGGGTACGAAAAAAAGTACGAAAAAAACGTTTGTAATTCTCTTTGAAGTACGATGTGATATCGACCGAACGATAAATAAGGCACGCCGGCGCAAACGGCAAGCAAAACGGAGGCCGAGAATGGCCTTGTACAAGGAATCAAAAATCACACGGTTAAGTACTCTATGGGTACGAAAAAAAGTACGAAAAAAACGTTTGTAATTCTCTTTGAAGTGCGTGTGATATCGACCGAACGATAAATAAGGCACGCCGGCGCAAACGGCAAGCAAAACGGAGGCGAGAATGGCCTTGTACAAGGAATCAAAAATCACACGGTTAAGTACTCTATGGGTACGAAAAAAAGTACGAAAAAAAACGTTTGTAATTCTCTTTGAAGTGCGTGTGATATCGACCGAACGATAAATAAGGCACGCCGGCGCAAACGGCAAGCAAAACGGAGGCCGAGAATGGCCTTGTACAAGAATCAAAAATCACACGGTTAAGTACTCTATGGGTACGAAAAAAAGTACGAAAAAAACGTTTGTAATTCTCTTTGAAGTGCGATGTGATATCGACCGAACGATAAATAAGGCACGCCGGCGCAAACGGCAAGCAAAACGGAGACGAGAATGGCCTTGTACAAGGAATCAAAAATCACACGGTTAAGTACTCTATGGGTACGAAAAAAAGTACGAAAAAAAAACGTTTGTAATTCTCTTTGAAATGCGATGTGATATCGACCGAACGATAAATAAGGCACGCCGGCGCAAACGGCAAGCAAAACGGAGGCCGAGAATGGCCTTGTACAAGGAATCAAAAATCACACGGTTAAGTACTCTATGGGTACGAAAAAAAGTACGAAAAAAAACGTTTGTAATTCTCTTTGAAGTACGATGTGATATCGACCGAACGATAAATAAGGCACGCCGGCGCAAACGGCAAGCAAAACGGAGGCGGAATGGCCTTGTACAAGGAATCAAAAATCACACGAGTTAAGTACTCTATATGGGTACGAAAAAAAGTACGAAAAAAAACGTTTGTAATTCTCTTTGAAGTACGTGTGATATCGACCGAACGATAAATAAGGCACGCCGGCGCAAACGGCAAGCAAAACGGAGGCGAGAATGGCCTTGTACAAGGAATCAAAAATCACACGGTTAAGTACTCTATGGGTACGAAAAAAAGTACGAAAAAAAACGTTTGTAATTCTCTTTGAAATGCGATGTGATATCGACCGAACGATAAATAAGGCACGCCGGCGCAAACGGCAAGCAAAACGGAGGCCGAGAATGGCCTTGTACAAGGAATCAAAAATCACACGGTTAAGTACTCTATGGGTACGAAAAAAAGTACGAAAAAAAAAAAAACGTTTGTAATTCTCTTTGAAGTACGTGTGATATCGACCGAACGATAAATAAGGCACGCCGGCGCAAACGGCAAGCAAAACGGAGGCCGAGAATGGCCTTGTACAAGGAATCAAAAATCACACGGTTAAGTACTCTATGGGTACGAAAAAAAGTACGAAAAAAAACGTTTGTAATTCTCTTTGAAGTACGATGTGATATCGACCGAACGATAAATAAGGCACGCCGGCGCAAACGGCAAGCAAAACGGAGGCGAGAATGGCCTTGTACAAGGAATCAAAAATCACACGGTTAAGTACTCTATGGGTACGAAAAAAAAGTACGAAAAAAAACGTTTGTAATTCTCTTTGAAGTACGTGTGATATCGACCGAACGATAAATAAGGCACGCCGGCGCAAACGGCAAGCAAAACGGAGGCCGAGAATGGCCTTGTACAAGGAATCAAAAATCACACGGTTAAGTACTCTATGGGTACGAAAAAAAAGTACGAAAAAAAACGTTTGTAATTCTCTTTGAAGTATGCGATGTGATATCGACCGAACGATAAATAAGGCACGCCGGCGCAAACGGCAAGCAAAACGGAGACGAGAATGGCCTTGTACAAGGAATCAAAAATCACACGAGTTAAGTACTCTATGGGTACGAAAAAAAGTACGAAAAAAAACGTTTGTAATTCTCTTTGAAGTGCGATGTGATATCGACCGAACGATAAATAAGGCACGCCGGCGCAAACGGCAAGCAAAACGGAGGCGAGAATGGCCTTGTACAAGGAATCAAAAATCACACGGTTAAGTACTCTATGGGTACGAAAAAAAGTACGAAAAAAACGTTTGTAATTCTCTTTGAAGTGCGATGTGATATCGACCGAACGATAAATAAGGCACGCCGGCGCAAACGGCAAGCAAAACAAACGGCAAGCAAAACGGAGGCCAGAATGGCCTTGTACAAGGAATCAAAAACCACACGGTTAAGTACTTTATGGGTACGAAAAAAAGTACGAAAAAAAACGTTTGTAATTCTCTTTGAAGTGCGATGTGATATCGACCGAACGATAAATAAGTTACGCCGGCGCAAACGACAAGCAAAACGGAGGTCGTCGAATGGCCTTGTACAAGGAATCAAAAATCACACCGTTAAATACTCTATGTGTACAAAACAAAGTACGAAAAAAAACGTTTGTAATTCTCATTGAAGTGCGATGTGAGTTATCGACCAGAACGATAAATATGGCACGCCGGCGCAAACGGCAAGCAAAACGGAGGCCAGAATGGCCTTGTACAAGAAATCAAAAATCACACAATTAAGTACTCTATGGGTACGAAAAAAAACGTTTGTAATTCTCTTTGAAGTGCTGATGTGATATCGACCAGAACGATAAATAAGGCACGCCGGCGCAAACGGCAATCAAAACGGAGGCCGAATGGCCTTGTACAAGGAATCAAAAATCACACGGTTAAGTACTCTATGGGTACGAAAAAAAGTACGAAAAAAAAAGTTTGTAATTCTCTTTGAAGTGCGATGTGATATCGACCGAACGATAAATAAGGCACGCCGGCGCAAACGACAAGCAAAACGGAGGCCGAATGGCCTTGTACAAGGAATCAAATACCACACAGTTAAGTACTTTATGGGTACGAAAAAAAGTACGAAAAAAAACGTTTGTAATTCTCTTTGAATACTGATGTGATATCGACCGAACGATAAATAAGGCACGCCGGCGCAAACGGCAAGCAAAACGGAGGCCGAATGGCCTTGTACAAGGAATCAAAAACCACACGTTAAGTACTTTATGGGTACGAAAAAAAAGTACGAAAAAAAACGTTTGTAATTCTCTTTGAAGTATGCGATGTGTTATCGACCGAACGATAAATATGGCACGCCGGCGCAAACGGCAAGCAAAACGGAGGCCAGAATGGCCTTGTACAAGGAATCAAAAATCACACCGTTTAGTACTCTATGGGTACGAAACAAAGTACGAAAAAAATCGTTTGTAATTCTCATTGAAGTACTGATGTGTTATCGACCAGAACGATAAATAAGGCACGCCGGCGCAAACGGCAAGCAAAACGGAGGCCAGAATGGCCTTGTACAAGGAATCAAAAAACACACAGTTAAGTACTCTTTGGGTACGAAAAAAAACGTTTGTAATTCTCTTTGAAGTACTGATGTGGTATCGACCAGAACGATAAATAAGGCACGCCGGCGCAAATGCAAGCAAAACGGAGGTCAGAATGGCCTTGTACAAGGAATCAAAAATCACACCGTTAAGTACTCTATGGGTACAAAACAAAGTACGAAAAAAAACGTTTCTAATTCTCTTTGAAGTACTGATGTGTTATCGACCATAACGATAAATAAGGCACGCCGGCGCAAACGGCAAGCAAAACGGAGGGCAGAATGGCCTTGTACAAGGAATCAAAAATCACACATCTAAGTACTCTATGTGTACGAAACAAAGTACGAAAAAAAACGTTTGTAATTGTCTTTGAAGTATGCGATGTGGTATCGACCGAACGATAAATAAGGCACGCCGGCGCAAACGGCAAGCAAAACGGAGGCCAGAATGGCCTTGTACAAAGAATCAAAAATCACACAGTTAAGTACTCTATGGATACGAAACAAAGTACGAAAAAAATCGTTTGTATTTCTCTTTGAAGAACTGATGTGATATCGACCAGAACGATAAATAAGGCACGCCGGCGAAAACGGCAAGCAAAACGGAGGCCATAATGGCCTTGTAGAAGAAATCAAAAATCACACGATTAAGTACTCTATGGGTACGAAAAAAAAAGTGAAAAAAACGTTTGTAATTCTCTTTGAAGTACCGATGTGATATCGACCAAAACGATAAATAAGGGACGCCGGCGAAAACGGCAAGCAAAACGGAGCCGAGAATGGCCTTGTACAAGGAATCAAAAATCACGAGTTAAGTACTCTATGGGTACGAAAAAAAGTACGATAAAAAACGTTTGTAATTCTCTTTGAGGTACCGATGTGATATCGACCGAACGATAAATAAGGCACGCCGGTGCAAACGGCAAGCAAAACGGAGGCGAGAATGGCCTTGTACAAGGAATCAAAAATCACACGAGTTAAGTACTCTATGGATACGAAAAAAAGTACGAAAAAAACGTTTGTAATTCTCTTTGAAGTGCGATGTGATATCGACCGAACGATAAATAAGGCACGCCGTCGCAAACGGCAAGCAAAACGGAGGCTAGAATGGCCTTGTACAAGAAATCAAAAATCACACAGTTAAGTACTCTATGGGTACGAAAAAAAGTACGAAAAAAACGTTTGTAATTCTCTTTGAAGTACTGATATGATATCGACCAGAACCATAAATAAGGCACGCCGGCGCAAACGGCAAGCAAAACGGAGGCCAGAATGGCCTTGTACATGGAATCAAAAATCACACAGTTAAGTACTCTATGGGTACGAAAAAAAATGTTTGTAATTCTCTTTGAAGTACTGAGGTGATATCGACCAGAACGATAAATAAGGCACGCCGGCGCAAACGGCAAGCAAAACGGAGGCCGAATGGCCTTGTACAAGGAATCAAAAACCACACAGTTAAGTACTTTATGGGTACGAAAAAAAGTACGAAAAAAAACGTTTGTACTTCTCTTTGAAGTACTGATGTGATATCGACCATAACGATAAATAAGGCACGCCGGCGCAAACGGCAAGCAAAACGGAGGCCAGAATGGCCTTGTACAAGGAATCAAAAACCACACAGTTAAGTACTTTATGGGTACGAAAAAAAGTACGAAAAAAAACGTTTGTAATTCTCTTTGAAGTACTGATGTGGTATCGACCAGAACGATAAATAAGTTACGCCGGCGCAAACGACAAGCAAAACGGAGGTCAGAATGGCCTTGTACAAGGAATCAAAAATCACACCGTTAAATACTCTATGTGTACAAAACAAAGTACGAAAAAAAACGTTTGTAATTCTCATTGAAGTACTGATGAGTTATCGACCAGAACGATAAATATGGCACGCCGGCGCAAACGGCAAGCAAAACGGAGGCCAGAATGGCCTTGTACAAGAAATCAAAAATCACACAATTAAGTACTCTATGGGTACGAAAAAACGTTTGTAATTCTCTTTGAAGTACTGATGTGATATCGACCAGAACGATAAATAAGGCACGCCGGCGCAAACGGCAATCAAAACGGAGGCCGAATGGCCTTGTACAAGGAATCAAAAATCACACGGTTAAGTACTCTATGGGTACGAAAAAAAGTACGAAAAAAAAAAAGTTTGTAATTCTCTTTGAAGTGCGATGTGATATCGACCGAACGATAAATAAGGCACGCCGGCGCAAACGACAAGCAAAACGGAGGCCAGAATGGCCTTGTACAAGGAATCAAAAATCACACAGTTAAGTACTCTATGGGTACGAAAAAAGTACGAAAAAAAACGTTTGTAATTCTCTTTGAAGTACTGATGTGATATCGACCAGAACGATAAATAAGGCACGCCGGCGCAAACGGCAAGCAAAAAGGAGGCTAGAATGGCCTTGTACAAGGAATCAAAAATCACACAGTTAAGTACTCTATGGGTACGAAAAAAAGTACAAAAAAAAACGTTTGTAATTCTCTTTGAAGTACTAATGTGATATCGACCAGAACGATAAATAAGGCACGCCGGCACAAACGGCAAGCAAAACAGAGGCCAGAATGGCCTTGTACAAGGAATCAAAAAATCACACAGTTAAGTATTCTATGGGTACGAAAAAAAGTACGAAAAAAAACGTTTGTAATTCTCTTTGAAGTACTGATGTGATATCGACTCGAACGATAAATAAGGCACGCCGGCGCAAACGGCAAGCAAAACGGAGCCCGAATGGCCTTGTACAAGAAATAAAAAATCACACAGTTAAGTACTCTATGGGTACGAAAAAAAGTACGAAAAAAAACGTTTGTAATTCTCTATGAAGTACTGATGTGATATCGACTCGAACGATAAATAAGGCACACCGGCACAAACGGCAAGCAAAAAGAGGCCGAATGGCCTTGTACAAGGAATCAAAAATCACACAGTTAAGTATTCTATGGGTACGAAAAAAAGTACGAAAAAAAATGTTTGTAATTCTCTTTGAAGTACTGATGTGATATCGACCGAACGATAAATAAGGCACGCCGGCGCAAACGGCAAGCAAAACGGAGGCCAGAATGGCCTTGTACAAGAAATCAAAATTCACACAGTTAAGTACTCTATGGGTACGAAAAAAAGTACGAAAAAAAACATTTGTAATTCTCTTTGAAGTACTGATGTGATATCGACCAGAACTATAAATAAGGCACGCCGGCGCAAACGGCAAGCAAAACGGAGGCCAGAATGGCCTTGTACAAGGAATCAAAAATCACACAGTTAAGTACTGTATGGGTATGAAAAAAAGTACGAAAAAAATGTTTGTAATTCTCTTTGAAGTACGGATGTGGTATCGACCAGAAAGATAAATAAGGCCCGCCGGCGCAAACGGCAAGCAAAACGGAGGACAGAATTGCCTTGTACAAGAAATCGAAAATCACAGAGTTAAGTACTCTATGGGTACGAAAAAAAGTACGAAAAAAAATGTTTGTAATTCTCTTTGAAGTACTGATGTGATATCGACCAGAACGATAAATAAGGCACGCCGGCGCAAACGGCAAGCAAAACGGAGGCCATAATGGCCTTGTGCAAGAAATCAAAAATCACACAGTTAAGTACTCTATGGGTACGAAAAAAAGTATGAAAAAAAACGTTTGTAATTCTCTTTGAAGCACTGATGTGATATCGACCAGAACGATAAATAAGGCACGCCGGCGCAAACGGCAAGCAAAACGGAGGCCAGAATGGCCTTGTACAAGAAATCAAAAATCACACAGTTAAGAACTCTATGGGTACAAATCAAAGTATGAAAAAAAACGTTTGTAATTCTCTTTGAAGTACTGATGTGATATCGACTAGAACGATAAATAAGGCACGCCGGCGCAAACGGCAAGCAAAACGGAGGTCAGAATGGCCTTGTACAAGGAATCAAAATCACACAGTTAAGTACTCTATGGGTTCGAAAAAAAGTACGAAAAAAAACGTTTGTAATTCTCTTTGAAGTACTGATGTGTTATCGACCAGAACGATAAATAAGGCACGCCGGCGCAAACGGCAAGCAAAACGGAGGCCAGAATGGCCTTGTACAAGGAATCAAAAATCACACTGTTAAGTAGTCTATGGGTACGAAAAAGAGTACGATAAAAAACGTTTGTAATTCTCTTTGAAGTACTGATGTGATATCGATCAGAACGATAAATAAGGCATGCCGGCGCAAACGGCATGCAAAACGGAGGCCAGAATGGCCTTGTACAAGCAATCAAAAATCACACAGTTAAGTACTCTATGGGTACGAAAAAAAGTTCGAAAAAAAAACGTTTGTAATTCTCTTTGAAGTACTGATGTGATATCGACCAGAACGATAAATAAGGCACGCCGGCCCAAACGGCAAGCAAAACGGAGGCCGAATGGCCTTGTACAAGAAATCAAAAATCACACAGTTAAGTACTCTATGGGTACGAAAAAAAGTATGAAAAAAAACGTTTGTAATTCTCTTTGAAGTACTGATGTGATATCGACCAGAACGATAAATAAGGCACGCCGGCGCAAACGGCAAGCAAAACGGAGGCCAGAATGGCCTTGTACAAGGAATCAAAAATCACACAGTTAAGTACTCTATGGGTACGAAAAAAAATGTTTGTAATTCTCTTTGAAGTACTAATGTGATATCGACTAGAACGATAAATAAGGCGCGCCGGCGCAAACGACAAGCAAAACGGAGGGCAGAATGGCCTTGTACAAGAAATCAAAAATAGCAAAACGGAGGCCAGAATGGCCTTATACTAGGAATCAAAAATCACACAGTTAAGTACTCTATGGGTACGAAAAAAAGTACGAAAAAAAAACGTTTGTAATTCTCTTTGAAGTACTGATGTGATATCGACCAGAACGATAAATAAGGCACGCCGGCGCAAACGGCAAGCAAAACGGAGGCCAGAATGGCCTTGTACAAGGAATCAAAAATCACACGTTAAGTACTCTATGGGTACGAAAAAAAGTACGAAAAAAAACGTTTGTAATTCTCTTTAAAGTACGATGTGATATCGACCGAACGATAAATAAGGCACGCCGGCGCAAACGGCAAGCAAAACGGAGGCCGAATGGCCTTGTACAAGGAATCAAAAATCACACGTTAAGTACTCTATGGGTACGAAAAAAAGTACGAAAAAAAACGTTTGTAATTCTCTTTGAAGTACCGATGTGATATCGACCGAACGATAAATAAGGCACGCCGGCGCAAACGGCAAGCAAAACGGAGGCCGAATGGCCTTGTAAAAGGAATCAAAAATCACACAGTTAAGTACTCTATGGGTACGAAAAAAAGTACGAAAAAAAACGTTTGTAATTCTCTTTGAAGTACTGATGTGATATCGACCAGAATGATAAATAAGGCACGCCGGCGCAAACGGCAAGCAAAACGGAGGCCAGAATGGCCTTGTACAAGGAATCAAAAATCACACAGTTAAGTACTCTATGGGTACGAAAAAAACGTTTGTAATTCTCTTTGAAGTACTGATGTGATATCGACCAGAACGATAAATAAGGCACGCCGGCGCAAACGGCAAGCAAAACGGAGGCCAGGCCTTGTACAAGGAATCAAAAATCACACAGTTAAGTACTCTATGGGTACGAAAAAATGTACGAAAAAAAGCATTTGTAATTCTCTTTGAAGTACTGATGTGATATCGACCAGAACGATAAATAAGGCACGCCGGCGCAAACGGCAAGCAAAACGGAGGCCAGAATGGCCTTGTACAAGGAATCAAAAATCACACAGTTAAGTACTCTATGGGTGCGAAAAAAAGTACGAAAAAAACGGTTGTAATTCTCATTGAAGTACTGATGTGATATCGACTAGAACGATAAATAAGGCACGCCGGCGCAAACGGCAAGCAAAACGGAGGCCAGAATGGCCTTGTACAAGGAATCAAAAATCACACAGTTAAGTACTCTATGGGTACGAAAAAATGTAAGAAAAAAAGCATTTGTAATTCTCTTTGAAGTACTGATGTGTTATCGACCAGAACGATAAATAAGGCACGCCGGCGCAAATGGCAAGCAAAACGGAGGCCAGAATGGCCTTGTACAAGGAATCAAAAATCACACGTTAAGTACTCTATGGGTACGAAAAAAAGTACGAAAAAAAACGTTTGTAATTCTCATTGAAGTACGATGTGATATCGACCGAACGATAAATAAGGCACGCCGGCGCAAACGGCAAGCAAAACGGAGGCCGAATGGCCTTGTACAAGGAATCAAAAATCACACGTTAAGTACTCTATGGGTACGAAAAAAAGTACAAAAAAAAAAAAACGTTTGTAATTCTCTTTGAAGTGCTGATGTGATACCGACCAGAACGATAAATAAGGCACGCCGGCGCAAACGGCAAGCAAAACGGAGGCCAGAATGGCCTTGTACAAAGAATCAAAAATCACACAGTTAAGTACTCTATGGGTACGAAAAAAAGTACGAAAAAAAACGTTTGTAATTCTCTTTGAAGTACTGATGTGATATCGACCAGAACGATAAATAAGGCACGCCGGCGCAGACGGCAAGCAAAACGAAGGCCAGAATGGCCTTGTAAAAGGAATCAAAAATCACACAGTTAAGTACTCTATGGGTACGAAAAAAAGTACGAAAAAAAACGTTTGTAATTCTCATTGATGTACGGATGTGATATCGACCAGAACGATAAATAAGGCACGCCGGCGCAAACGGCAAGCAAAACGGGGGTCAGAATGTCCTTGTACAAGGAATCAAAAATCACACAGTTAAGTACTCTATGGGTACGAAAAAAAGTACGAAAAAAAACGTTTGTAATTCTCATTGATGTACGGATGTGATATCGACCAGAACGATAAATAAGGCACGCCGGCGCAAACGGCAAGCAAAACGGAGGCCAGAATGGCCTTGTACAAGGAATCAAAAATCACACAGTTAAGTACCGTATGGGTACGAAAAAAAGTACGAAAAAAAACTTTTGTAATTCTCTTTGAAGTACTGATGTGATATCGACCAAAATGATAATAGACCTGATAAGTAACAGGTCTGCTATCAGCAGGCTTAGAAGGCACAGCAGTCCTATTTTTAGATTTATTCTTTTTACTAGGAGCTGTTGACTTCTTAGACTTTTGATTTTGCTTCCTTGAAGCATTCTCATTGGGTTTTACTGCTTCAGCAACCTTACCGGGAGTTGGATCTAGTGCAAGCACAAACTTAGGACCAATTCTGGTACTAGGTTCAGTAACCTTACTGGATCCACTCTTGTTAGATTGCTGAGTTCCAAATCCAAGCCCTGTTCTATCTCCATAAGGCTTTCCTGATTTGTATGCAGTATTGGAACAAGATGGTTCAACAGATTTAGAGGCTGCTTGATGTTCAGCAGACTTATTTTGATTCTGTCCAAACTCTTTTTCCTTACCCTTGAGAACTCTTAATTCAGCTTTCAATCTTCCAACTTCTAACTCAAGAGTTTCTTTTTCAGCCTTCACAACCTCATAACCAGATTGTATTATCCTCAGTTGATTAAGGATGGCATCCAAAGTCTCATTGTTGTCAGAATTTCTAGGATTTGAACCACAAGTTGATTCACAATCACTTCCAGCAGGAGTGTTTATAGATACAGTGTTGTATACCTCCTCAGTTTCATCCATATTGGCCATCAGTGCATAATCTTCCATCTCAGCAACCAATGCTGTGTCATCTGATTCATTTCCCTTTTCAGATTCAACTTCATAGCCTGATTCATCTTCAGCAACCATAGCCTTCTTGCCATGTCTTCTTTGTTGACTTTTGGTCTTCTGTAAATCAGGACAATCAGGTCTAAAATGTCCAGGCTTCTTGCAGTTGAAGCAAAGATAATCAGGTTCCTTGCCTTGTTTTAACTCAGGACAGTCAGGTTTGAAGTGTCCTGGTTTCTTGCAATGAAAGCACAGATAGTCATTATCTTTCCTTGGTTCTTCTTTCCTTCTTTCAGTAGGCCTTTTTGTAAAATTTCTTGCAGGGGCCTTTCCAGTCTTCATCATCCTGATTTTCTTGCTCAGTAGGGCAATCTGTTCTTGCATCTCATCCAGCATATCATCCTGTCCTCCTGATGTTTCTTCATGATGTGAAGCAGCCAATGCAGTGGTCTTTGGCTCTTCCTTTTCAGTTTCAGGCACAAGCTTTTTGCTAAATTCATAAGCCTTTAAATCTGAAAATAATTTGAAGGTGTCTTCTTCATGCAACTTTCTCATTTCTTCAATAGCAGTCACCTTCATTTTCCAAACATCTTTTGCAGGTAGAGCTTCCAAGATTTTGGTGTTTATTTCCTCTTTTGAATAGCTTAAACTCAGCAGGGTAAGTTCATCCAGGATTGCATTGAATCTTGATTCCATTTGCTCAATGGTTTCATTTGGCAGCATCTTGAACTTTTGAAATCTCTTTCTGGCCACACTGATTTTGTTCTTCTTTATTGCATCAGTGCCTTCACAGATTAAGTGAATCTTATCCCAAAGTTCCTTTGCGGTCTTGCAATCTTTAACCTTCATGTACATATTGCTATCCAAGGTTCGTAAATGATATCAATAGCAATGTTGTTGAGGTTTGCTCTTTTTTCGTCTTTCGCATTCCATTCTCTTTTTGGTTTAGGAATGTACTCGTTTCCGTCACCCTTTATTCGCCTTTGTAATCTCCAAAGTGGTCCTTCGTTAGTACATCCATCATCTCATCATGAGTAGCAAGCAAGATATGCCCGCATTCGACGTTTATACTCATCAAATCTATCAAGAGAACACATCAACATAGTTCTAGCATACCGTGTGTTGTCCATGATGCAAGTCTTGAAAATCGGTAACTTGAAAGAAAGTTTTAAAGAATTTTCACAAGCACAACAAGTAGGATTCCTTCGGAACGCTAAACGCTTTGCTCCGATACCAATTGTTGGTCCCTTGAAAAGGCTTTGGTTAAGTTTAGAGGGGGGGGTGAATAAACTTAACAGTTAAAACTTTGGAGTTAACAAATTCTGCAACTTCAGCAGTCTGCTGATACTTCAGGAGTCTGCTGAGACTTCAGTAGGTTGCTGATAAACAGTAGTCTACTGAAATTTGAGTTTGCTGAATTTGTGCAGCGGAATAATATCAAAATTAAGCCTTAATACTTGTTGTGAAATATGATACTAAGTATTAGATACTCAGTAGTGCAAGTGTGTGATTTCAGTTGCTAGATTCAGTAGGTTGATGAGTGAAATAAACTAAGTGCGTAAAGTAAATGTCGAAAGTAAATAGTCGATTTTATAGTGGTTCCAGGTGATGTAATCCTGTCGTCCACTCTTCTCCCGTGATGTTGGAGGAAATTCACTAGAGATCTTTGATGCGGCTTTTACAAAGATTCCTAAGTTGTTTGTCCTTCACCAATAGCTATGGCTTCACAAACCGAAAAAGCGGGAACGGTAGGATTGCTTTGCTCCCGAGTCTTCCTTGGTCCTTGAAGGGTAGGATTGCCTCTTCACCAGCTCCACCACAAACAACAGTCTTTCACACCTAACAGGATGCTTCATTGTCTTCGGCAGATTCTTTATAAAATAAAGAATGAATCAAATAAATGATTCAGTTGCAGCAGCTTGATTAGGATGATGTAATCAGCAGCTTGCAGTCTTCAAGTGTGTATGCTTGATGTAGCTTGAACATAGAATGCACTTGAAGAAAATAACTAGATCAGCAGCCTTAAGCTCAGTAAGTTCAGCAGGGTGTTTTTCAGCTCAGTATTGTCACTTAAAGTTTATCCCAAAATTCATCATCTTTTTCTGAGTTGAAAGTCCTCTATTTATAGGTAGGAATGCATGTGACTTGTATTTGAAATTCAAATGTGACCGTTCCTTGTTTTTGTCCCATCTGATAAGCAGTCTGTCACTATTCATAGGACTGACACTGTTAGAATTCCTTTTTGACAGTGCAGTCTGTCCACCCCTTTGACTTGTATCCAATGGATAAAAATATGGATCATCCCAACGTCTTTTTAATCTCGGCCTTTGATTTTCTTGATAAGTCGAGGTAGTTGGCTGTCCTTATCCATGTAATCTTCCAATAAACTTGAATTAATCGAGGTAACATATCGGCGGGTTCGTAAGTCCGTCTATTTGAAGTACCAATCCGTCTCCGCGATCGATCATCATATTTCTGTATGTAAAATATAATGCAGCTGATTACTTTTATCTAACTTTTATTTGTGAAGTTAGATTACATCATTTTAAATATAACCAAGTTCCAAACATCATCCAACTTATGGAACTTAGACCTTCTACACAAGGTATATGTAATCAGTTTAGGTCATCACAGACTTTCCTAAATTCTGATTCCATATCCTTGACATTAAATACTAAGTTTGATCCCTTAGCCTTCATTTACTGAGTTTGAACCCTCAGCCTTCAGTCTTCAGTCTTCAGTCTTCAGCAGGTTCCTGACTAGTCTACTGACCTAGCTACCCTACTGACCTAGACGATCTCCGTCGATATCAATCGGCGAGCCTTTTTACGATGCTTGTTTGATCAAACCTATTTATGAATCAAACTCTAATAAACCTATACATTTAATCTAGACATCTTTTTGCCTTTGCACTATAACGACTAGTATGGCACTCATCATCAAAACTAAGAAATAAGTCCAACAAGTAATTCTCTTTGAAGTACCGATGTGATATCGACCGAACGATAAATAAGGCACGCCGGCGCAAACGTCAAGCAAAACGGAGGCCGAATGGCCTTGTACAAGCAATCAAAAATCACACGTTAAGTACTCTATGGGTACGAAAAAAAACGTTTGTAATTCTCTTTGAAGTTCTCGATACCGATGTGTTATCGACCGAACGATAAATAAGGCACGCCGGCGCAAACGGCAAGCAAAACGGAGGCCGAATGGCCTTGTACAAGGAATCAAAAATCACACAGTTAAGTACCTCTATGGGTACGAAAAAAAGTACGAAAAAAAACGTTTCTAATTCTCTTTAAAGTACTGATGTAATATCGACCAGAATGATAAATAAGGCACGCCGGCGCCAACGGCAAGCAAAACGGAGGCCAGAATGGCCTTGTACAAGAAATCAAAAATCACACAGTTAAGTATTCTTTGGGTACGAAAAAAAGTACGAAAAAAAATATTTGTAATTCTCTTTGAAGTACTGATGTGATATCGACCATAACGATAAATAAGGCACGCCGGCGCAAACGGCAAGCAAAACGGAGGACAGAATGGCCTTCTACAAGGAATCAAAAATCACACCGTTAAGTAGTCTATGGGTACGAAAAAGAGTACGATAAAAAACGTTTGTAATTCTCTTTGAAGTACTGATGTGATATCGACCAGAACGATAAATAAGGCACGCCGGCGCAAACGGCAAGCAAAACGGAGGCCAGAATGGCCTTGTACAAGCAATCAAAAATCACACAGTTAAGTACTCTATGGGTACGAAAAAAAGTACGAAAAAAAACGTTTGTAATTCTCTTTGAAGTACTGATGTGTTATCGACCAGAACGATAAATAAGGCACGCCGGCGCAAACGGCAAGCAAAACGGAGGCCAGAATGGCCTTGTACAAGGAATCAAAAATCACACCGTTAAGTAGTCTATGGGTACGAAAAAGAGTACGATAAAAAACGTTTGTAATTCTCTTTGAAGTACTGATGTGGTATCGACCAGAACGATAAATAAGGTACGCCGGCGCAAACGGCAAGCAAAACGGAGGTCAGAATGGCCTTGTACAAGGAATCAAAAATCACACCGTTAAATACTCTATGGGTACGAAAAAAAGTACGAAAAAAAACGTTTGTAATTCTCTTTGAAGTACTGAGGTGTTATCGACTAGAACGATAAATAAGGCACGCCGGCGCAAACAGCTTGTACAAGGAATCAAAAATCACACAGTTAAGTACTCTATGGGTACGAAAAAAAGTACGAAAAAAACGTTTGTAATTCTCTTTGAAGTACTGATGTGATATCGACCAGAACGATAAATAAGGCACGCCGGCGCAAACGGCAAGCAAAATGGAGGCCAGAATGGCCTTGTACAAGGAATCAAAATCACACAGTTAAGTACTCTATGGGTCCGAAAAAACGTTTGTAATTCTGTTTGAAGTACTGATGTGATATCGACCAGAACGATAAATAAGGCACCCCGGCGCAAACGGCAAGACAAACGGAGGCCAGAATGGCCTTGTACAAGAAATCAAAAATCACACAGTTAAGTACTCTATGGGTACGAAAAAAAGTATGAAAAAAAACGTTTGTAATTCTCTTTGAAGTACTGATGTGATATCGACCAGAACGATAAACAAGGCACGCCGGCGCAAACGGCAAGCAAAACGGAGGCCGAATGGCCTTGTACAAGGAATCAAAAATCACAGTTAAGTACTCTATGGGTACAAAAAAAGTACGAAAAAAAACGTTTGTAATTCTCTTTGAAGTACCGATGTGATATCGACCGAACGATAAATAAGGCACGCCGGCGCAAACGGATAGCAAAACGGAGGCCAGAATGGCCTTGTACAAGGAATCAAAAATCACACAGTTAAGTACTCTATGGGTATGAAAAAAAGTACGAAAAAAACGTTTGTAATTCTCTTTGAAGTACGGATGTGATATCGACCAGAACGATAAATAAGGCACGCCGGCGCAAACGGCAAGCAAAACGGAGGCCAGAATGGCCTTGTACAAGAAATCAAAAATCACACAGTTAAGTACTCTATGGGTACAAAAAAAGTACGAAAAAAAACGTTTGTAATTCTCTTTGAAGTACTGATGTGGTATCGACCAGAACGATAAATAAGGTACGCCGGCGCAAACGGCAAGCAAAACGGAGGCCGAATGGCCTTATACAAGGAATAAAAAATCACACGTTAAGTACTCTATGGGTACGAAAAAAGTACGAAAAAAAAACGTTTGTAATTCTCTTTGAAGTACCGATGTGATATCGACCGAACGATAAATAAGGCACGCCGGCGCAAACGGCAAGCAAAACGGAGGCCGAATGGCCTTGTACAAGGAATCAAAAATCACACAGTTAAGTACTTTATGGGTACGAAAAAAAACGTTTGTAATTCTCTTTGAAGTACTGATGTGGTATCCACCAGAACGATAAATAAGGTACGCCGGCGCAAACGGCAAGAAAAACGGAGGTCAGAATGGCCTTGTACAAGGAATCAAAAATCACACCGTTAAATACTCTATGAGTACGAAAAAAAGTACGAAAAAAAACGTTTGTAATTCTCTTTGAAGTACTGATGTGATATCGACCAGAACGATAAATAAGGCACGCCGGCGCAAACGGCAAGCAAAACGGAGGCCGAATGGCCTTGTACAAGAAATCAAAAATCACACGTTAAGTACTCTATGGGTACGAAAAAAAGTACGAAAAAAAACGTTTGTAATTCTTTTGAAGTACCGATGTGATATCGACTAGAACGATAAATAAGGCACGCCGTCGCAAACGGCAAGCAAAACGGAGGCCAGAATGGCCTTGTACAAGGAATCAAAAATCACACAGTTAAGTACTCTATGGGTACGAAAAAAAACGTTTGTAATTCTCTTTAAAGTACTGACGTGATATCGACCGAACGATAAATAAGGCACGCCGGCGCCAACGGCAAGCAAAACGGAGGCCGAATGGCCTTGTACAAGAAATCAAAAATCACACGTTAAGTACTCTATGGGTACGAAAAAAAGTACGAAAAAAAATATTTGTAATTCTCTTTGAAGTATTGATGTGATATCGACCAGAACGATAAATAAGGCACGCCGGCGCAAACGGCAAGCAAAACGGAGGACATAATGGCCTTGTACAAGGAATCAAAAATCACACCGTTAAGTAGTCTATGGGTACGAAAAAAGTACGAAAAAAACGTTTGTAATTCTCTTTGAAGTACTGATGTGATATCGACCAGAACGATAAATAAGGCACGCCGGCGCAAACGGCAAGCAAAACGGAGGCCGAATGGCCTTGTACAAGCAATCAAAATCACACGTTAAGTACTCTATGGGTACGAAAAAAAGTACGAAAAAAAACGTTTGTAATTCTCTTTGAAGTACTGATGTGTTATCGACCAGAACGATAAATAAGGCACGCCGGCGCAAACGGCAAGCAAAACGGAGGCCAGAATGGCCTTGTACAAGGAATAAAAAATCACACAATTAAGTACTCTATGGGTACGAAAAAAAAGTACGAAAAAAAGCGTTTGTATTTCTCTTTGAAGTACTGATGTGATATCGACCAGAACGATAAATAAGGCACGCCGGCGCAAACGGCAAGCAAAACGGAGGTCAGAATGGCCTTGTACAAGGAATCAAAATCACACAGTTAAGTACTCTATGGGTACGAAAAAAAACGTTTGTAATTCTCTTTGAAGTACTGATGTGTTATCGACCAGAACGATAAATAAGGCACGCCGGCGCAAACGGCAAGCAAAACGGAGGCCAGAATGGCCTTGTACAAGGAATCAAAAATCACACCGTTAAGTAGTCTATGGGTACGAAAAAGAGTACGATAAAAAACGTTTGTAATTCTATTTGAAGTACTGATGTGATATCGACCAGAACGATAAATAAGGCACGCCGGCGCAAACGGCAAGCAAAACGGAGGTCAGAATGGCCTTGTACAAGGAATCAAAAATCACACCGTTAAATACTCTATGGGTACGAAAAAAAGTACGAAAAAAAACGTTTGTAATTCTCTTTGAAGTACTGATGTGTTATCGACCAGAACGATAAATAAGGCACGCCGGCGCAAACGGCAAGCAAAACGGAGGCCGAATGGCCTTGTACAAGGAATCAAAAATCACACACGTTAAGTACTCTATGGGTACGAAAAAAAGTACGAAAAAAAACGTTTGTAATTCTCTTTGAAGTACCGATGTGATATCGACCGAACGATAAATAAGGCACGCCGGCGCAAACGGCAAGCAAAACGGAGGCCGAATGGCCTTGTACAAGGAATCAAAATCACACAGTTAAGTACTCTATGGGTCCGAAAAAAAACGTTTGTAATTCTCTTTGAAGTACTGATGTGTTATCGACCAGAACGATAAATAAGGCACGCCGGCGCAAATGGCAAGCAAAACGGAGGCCAGAATGGCCTTGTACAAGGAATCAAAAATCACACCGTTAAGTACTCTATGGGTACGAAAAAAAGTACGATAAAAAAACGTTTGTAATTCTCTTTGAAGTACTGATGTGTTATCGACCAAAACGATAAATAAGGCACGCCGGCGCAAACGGCAAGCAAAACGGAGGCCAGAATGGCCTTGTACAAGCAATCAAAAATCACACGAGTTAAGTACTCTATGGGTACGAAAAAAAGTACGAAAAAAACGTTTGTAATTCTCTTTGAAGTACCGATGTGATATCGACCGAACGATAAATAAGGCACGCCGGCGCAAACGGCAAGCAAAACGGAGGCCGAATGGCCTTGTACAAGGAATCAAAAATCACACGGTTAAGTACTCTATGGGTACGAAAAAAAAGTACGAAAAAAAACGTTTGTAATTCTCTTTGAAGTACCGATGTGATATCGACCGAACGATAAATAAGGCACGCCGGCGCAAACGGCAAGCAAAACGGAGGCCGAATGGCCTTGTACAAGGAATCAAAAATCACACCGTTAAGTAGTCTATGGGTACGAAAAAAGTACGATAAAAAACGTTTGTAATTCTCTTTGAAGTACTGATGTGATATCGACCAGAACGATAAATAAGGCACGCCGGCGCAAACGGCAAGCAAAATGGATGTCAGAATGGCCTTGTACAAGGAATCAAAATCACACAGTTAAGTACTCTATGGGTACGAAAAAAAGTACGGAAAAAACGTTTGTAATTCTCTTTGAAGTATTGATGTGTTATCGACCAGAACGATAAATAAGGCACGCCGGCGCAAACGGCAAGAAAAACGGAGGCCAGAATGGCCATGTACAAGCAATCAAAAATCACACAGTTAAGTACTCTATGGGTACGAAAAAAAGTACGAAAAAAACGTTTGTAATTCTCTTTGAAGTACTGATGTGATATCGACCAGAACGATAAATAAGGCACGCCGGCGCAAACGGCAAGCAAAACGGAGGCCGAATGGCCTTGTACAAGGAATCAAAAATCACACGTTAAGTACTCTATGGGTACGAAAAAAGTACGAAAAAAAACGTTTGTAATTCTCTTTGAAGTACCGATGTGATATCGACCGAACGATAAATAAGGCACGCCGGCGAAAACGGCAAGCAAAACGGAGGCCGAATGGCCTTGTACAAGGAATCAAAAATCACACAAGAAAGTACTCTATGGGTACGAAAAAAAGTACGAAAAAAAACGTTTGTAATTCTCTTTGAAGTACTGATGTGATATCGACCAGAACGATAAATAAGGCACGCCGGCGCAAACGGCAAGCAAAACGGAGGCCGAATGGCCTTGTACAAGGAATCAAAAATCACACAGTTAAGTACTCTATGGGTACGAAAAAAAGTACGAAAAAAAACGTTTGTAATTCTCTTTGAAGTACTAATGTGATATCGACCAGAACGATAAATAAGGCACGCCGGCACAAACGGCAAGCAAAATGGAGGCCAGAATGGCCTTGTACAAGGAATCAAAAATCACACGCGTTAAGTACTCTATGGGTACGAAAAAAAGTAAAAAAAAAAACATTTGTAATTCTCTTTGAAGTACCGATGTGATATCGACCAGAACGATAAATAAGGCATGCCGGCGCAAACGGCAAGCAAAACGGAGGCCAGAATGGCCTTGTACAAGGAATCAAAAATCACACAGTTAAGTACTCTATGGGTACGAAAAAAACTACGAAAAAAAACGTTTGTAATTCTCTTCGAAGTAATGATGTGATATCGACCAGAACGATAAATAAGGCACGCCGGCGCAAACGGCAAGCAAAACGGAGGCCAGAATGGCCTTGTACAAGGAATCAAAAATCACACAGCGTTAAGTACTCTACGGGTACAAAAAAAAGTATGAAAAAAAACGTTTGTAATTCTCTTTGAAGTACCGATGTGATATCGACCGAACGATAAATAAGGCACGCCGGCGCAAACGGCAAGCAAAACGGAGGCCGAATGGCCTTGTACAAGGAATCAAAAATCACACGGTTAAGTACTCTATGGGTACGAAAAAAAACGAAAAAAAACGTTTGTAATTCTCTTTGAAGTACTGATGTGTTATCGACCAGAACGATAAATAAGGCACGCCGGCGCAAATGGCAAGCAAAACGGAGGCCAGAATGGCCTTGTACAAGGAATCAAAAATCACACCGTTAAGTAGTCTATGGGTACGAAAAAGAGTACGATAAAAAACGTTTGTAATTCTCTTTGAAGTACTGATGTGATATCGACCAGAACGATAAATAAGGCACGCCGGCGCAAACGGCAAGCAAAACGGAGGCCAGAATGGCCTTGTACAAGCAATCAAAAATCACATAGTTAAGTACTATATTATGGGTACGAAAAAAAGTACGAAAAAAAACGTTTGTAATTCTCTTTGAAGTACTGATGTGATATCGACCAGAACGATAAATAAGGCACGACGGCGCAAACGGCAAGCAAAACGGAGGGCCGAATGGCCTTGTACAAGAAATCAAAAATCATAGTTAAAATCATGGGTACGAAAAAAAGTATGAAAAAAAACGTTTGTAATTCTCTTTGAATACCGATGTGATATACGAAAGATAAAAGTACGCAAACGGCAAAAAAAAGGCCGTTTGTAATTCACACCGTTAAGTTTATGGGTACGAAAAAGAGTACGATAAAAAACGTTTGTAATTCTCTTTGTACCGATATCGACCGAACGATAAATAAGGCACGCCGGCGCAAACGGCAAGCAAAACGGAGGCCGAATGGCCTTGTACAAGCAATCAAAAATCACACGTTAAGTACTCTATGGGTACGAAAAAAAGTACGTAAAAAAAAACGTTTGTAATTCTCTTTGAAGTACCGATGTGATATCGACCGAACGATAAATAAGGCACGACGGCGCAAACGGCAAGCAAAACGGAGGCCAGAATGGCCTTGTACAAGGAATCAAAAATCACACCGTTAAGTAGTCTATGGGTACGAAAAAGAGTACGATAAAAAACGTTTGTAATTCTCTTTGAAGTACTGATGTGATATCGACCAGAAAGATAAATAAGGCACGACGGCGCAAACGGCAAGCAAAACGGAGGCCAGAATGGCCTTGTACAAGGAATCAAAAATCACACAGTTAAGTACTCTATGGGTACGAAAAAAAAGTATGAAAAAAAACGTTTGTAATTCTCTTTGAAGTACTGATGTGATATCGACCAGAAAGATAAATAAGGCACGCCGGCGCAAACGGCAAGCAAAACGGAGGCCAGAATGGCCTTGTACAAGGAATCAAAAATCACACCGTTAAGTAGTCTATGGGTACGAAAAAGAGTACGATAAAAAACGTTTGTAATTCTCTTTGAAGTACTGATGTGATATCGACCAGAACGATAAATAAGGCACGCCGGCGCAAACGGCAAGCAAAATGGATGTCAGAATGGCCTTGTACAAGGAATCAAAATCACACAGTTAAGTACTCTATGGGTACGAAAAAAAGTACGGAAAAAACGTTTGTAATTCTCTTTGAAGTATTGATGTGTTATCGACCAGAACGATAAATAAGGCACGCCGGCGCAAACGGCAAGAAAAACGGAGGCCAGAATGGCCATGTACAAGCAATCAAAAATCACACAGTTAAGTACTCTATGGGTACGAAAAAAAGTACGAAAAAAACGTTTGTAATTCTCTTTGAAGTACTGATGTGATATCGACCAGAATGATAAATAAGGCACGCCGGCGCAAACGGCAAGCAAAACGGAGGCCAGAATGGCCTTGTACAAGTAATCAAAAATCACACGTTAAGTACTCTATGGGTACGAAAAAAAGTACGAGAAAAAACGTTTGTAATTCTCTTTGAAGTACTGATGTGATATCGACCGAACGATAAATAAGGCACGCCGGCGCAAACGGCAAGCAAAACGGAGGCCGAATGGCCTTGTACAATGAATCAAAAATCACACAGTTAAGTACTCTATGGGTACGAAAAAAGTACGAAAAAAAACGTTTGTAATTCTCTTTGAAGTACTGATGTGATATCGACCAGAACGATAAATAAGGCACGCCGGTGAAAACGGCAAGCCAAACGGAGGCCAGAATGGCCTTGTACAAGGAATCAAAAATCACACAGTAAAGTACTCTATGGGTACGAGAAAAGTACGAAAAAAAACGTTTGTAATTCTCTTTGAAGTACTGATGTGATATCGACCAGAACGATAAATAAGGCACGCCGGCGCAAACGGCAAGCAAAATGGATGTCAGAATGGCCTTGTACAAGGAATCAAAATCACACAGTTAAGTAATCTATGGGTACGAAATAAAGTACGGAAAAAACGTTTGTAATTCTCTTTGAAGTACTGATGTGTTATCGACCAAAACGATAAATAAGGCACGCCGGCGCAAACGGCAAGAAAAACGGAGGCCAGAATGGCCATGTTCAAGCAATCAAAAATCACACAGTTAAGTACTCTATGGGTACGAAAAAAAGTACGAAAAAAACGTTTGTAATTCTCTGTGAAGTACTGATGTGATATCGACCAGAACGATAAATAAGGCACGCCGGCGCAAACGGCAAGCAAAACGGAGGCCAGAATGGCCTTGTACAAGGAATCAAAAATCACACAGTTAAGTACTCTATGGGTACGAAAAAAGTACGAAAAAAAACGTTTGTAATTCTCTTTGAAGTACCGATGTGATATCGACCGAACGATAAATAAGGCACGCCGGTGAAAACGGCAAGCAAAACGGAGGCCGAATGGCCTTGTACAAGGAATCAAAAATCACACAAGAAAGTACTCTATGGGTACGAAAAAAAGTACGAAAAAAAACGTTTGTAATTCTCTTTGAAGTACCGATGTGATATCGACCGAACGATAAATAAGGCACGCCGGCGCAAACGGCAAGCAAAACGGAGGCCGAATGGCCTTGTACAAGGAATCAAAAATCACACAGTTAAGTACTCTATGGGTACGAAAAAAAGTACGAAAAAAAACGTTTGTAATTCTCTTTGAAGTACTCACGTGATATCGACCAGAACGATAAATAAGGCACGCCGGCACAAACGGCAAGCAAAATGGAGGCCAGAATGGCCTTGTACAAGGAATCAAAAATGACACAGTTAAGTACTCTATGGGTACGAAAAAAAGTACGAAAAAAAACATTTGTAATTCTCTTTGAAGTACTGATGTGATATCCACCAGAACGATAAATAAGGCATGCCGGCGCAAACGGCAAGCAAAACGGAGGCCAGAATGGCCTTGTACATGGAATCAAAAATCACACAGTTAAGTACTCTATGGGTACGAAAAAAACTACGAAAAAAAACGTTTGTAATTCTCTTCGAAGTAATGATGTGATATCGACCAGAACGATAAATAAGGCACGCCGGCGCAAACGGCAAGCAAAACGGAGGCCAGAATGGCCTTGTACATGGAATCAAAAATCACACAGTTAAGTACTCTACGGGTACAAAAAAAGTATGAAAAAAAACGTTTGTAATTCTCTTTGAAGTACTGATGTGATATCGACCAGAACGATAAAGAAGGCACGCCGGCACAAACGGCAAGCAAAACGGAGGCCAGAATGACCTTGTACAAGGAATCAAAAATCACACGTTAAGTACTCTATATAGGTACGAAAAAAAGTACGAAAAAAAACGTTTGTAATTCTCTTTGAAGTACTGATGTGTTATCGACCAGAACGATAAATAAGGCACGCCGGCGCAAATGGCAAGCAAAACGGAGGCCAGAATGGCCTTGTACAAGGAATCAAAAATCACACCGTTAAGTAGTCTATGGGTACGAAAAAGAGTACGATAAAAAACGTTTGTAATTCTCTTTGAAGTACTGATGTGATATCGACCAGAACGATAAATAAGGCACGCCGGCGCAAACGGCAAGCAAAACGGAGGCCAGAATGGCCTTGTACAAGCAATCAAAAATCACACAGTTAAGTACTATATTATGGGTACGAAAAAAAGTACGAAAAAAAACGTTTGTAATTCTCTTTGAAGTACTGATGTGATATCGACCAGAACGATAAATAAGGCACGACGGCGCAAACGGCAAGCAAAACGGAGGCCAGAATGGCCTTGTACAAGAAATCAAAAATCACACAGTTAAGTACTCTATGGGTACGAAAAAAAGTATGAAAAAAAACGTTTGTAATTCTCTTTGAAGTACTGATGTGATATCGACCAGAAAGATAAATAAGGCACGCCGGCGCAAACGGCAAGCAAAACGGAGGCCAGAATGGCCTTGTACAAGGAATCAAAATCACACAGTTAAGTACTCTATGGGTCCGAAAAAAAACGTTTGTAATTCTCTTTGAAGTACTGATGTGTTATCGACCAGAACGATAAATAAGGCACGCCGGCGCAAATGGCAAGCAAAACGGAGGCCAGAATGGCCT
Source organism: Gentiana straminea (assembly GCA_036785695.1). Classification (NCBI taxonomy): domain Eukaryota; kingdom Viridiplantae; phylum Streptophyta; class Magnoliopsida; order Gentianales; family Gentianaceae; genus Gentiana; species Gentiana straminea. The sequence goes on from JAVUPR010000341.1 coordinate 188,675, forward strand.
TGTACAAGGAATCAAAAATCACACCGTTAAGTAGTCTATGGGTACGAAAAAGAGTACGATAAAAAAACGTTTGTAATTCCCTTTGAAGTACTGATGTGATATCGACCAGAACGATAAATAAGGCACGCCGGCGCAAACGGCAAGCAAAACGGAGGCCAGAATGGCCTTGTACAAGCAATCAAAAAT